>PVHP010000256.1:0-172180 GCA_004024765.1 Zapus hudsonius
GGGAGAGGGAGAGGAAAGGGGAAGAGAGGGGAGAAAAGGGGAGGGGAGGAGAGGGGAAAGGAGAGGAAAGAGAGGGAAGAAGAGAGAGAGGGGAGGAGAGGGGAGGGGAGAGGAAGTAAAAGACCAGCTTTACCTGTAAGTCATGGCCTGAGTGAGGGCGAAGTAACGAGAGTGCTGACAGGAAGAGGGATTGAGAAAACTCCAGGAAGACAAAAAAGAAAGACAGGAAGTGGAGAGAACAGCAAAGGCAAACCTTTGGCTTCCACTCACTCTATTCATAAAATTGAACACCCCAAACCTGAAATCTGAAACTTTGACAATACAAGTGGAAAATTCCACCCCTGACCTCACCTGGTAGGTGACCCAGTGAGCTTCAGTTGCTGAGGTGAACTTCCAAACAGTGTATGAGAGGAAGAAGGGATCTGCTTGACGCTTATAGATCCAAGCAGAGCCATAAACTACTACCTGCCCCTCCTCAAGCAAGCACACTCAGGCAGCCAAACATCAGGGACTCCAGGCAGAGCTCAGCCTGTATCACCCCCAGTGACACCTTAAGGCTGGACCCTAGAATCGCCCACAGTGACACCTCCTGCAGCTTGGCAGCTGGTGACAGCTTTTAATAAAACAATTGAAGCTACTGGGGGACATCCACTCAAACTATCACAATATGTTATAGTTAAAATGCAGGTACATTAAAATAATGCATAAAATTATTTTCATGGGGCTGGGGAGTCAGATCAGTTATTAAAATGCTTATTTCACAAGTATGAGGACCTGAGTTCAGATCTCCATGAATGAGGACCTGAGTTCAGATCTCCAGACCCATAGAAATGTTGTTCATATACATGGTGGAGACAGGAGGATCCCTAGGGCAATTGAGTAAGACACATAGCAACATGAACCTCTGGCCTCCCCATGCATACACACCTGTACACACAAACAAACAAACAAAAATATCTTCAGACTATACAAGGTATATATAAAGTATACACAAATGCTGTGTCGAGACTTGGAGCCCACCTCAAGAGATTTCATTATATATAGATGGACATAATCCAAAATCAAGGAAATTTTGAAATCTGTCATGCTTTTGGTTCCAAGCATTTAGATAAGGGCAACTTTAATGAGTCTAGTTAAACTCAAGAAGGTTGAACTAGATGTCTTTAGTGGAAAAATCTATGTTCAAAATTGTTTGATTCAGATTACCCCAAAGCTCACACTTTCTGCATCTGTTATCCTTTGGTAAGAACTGTGTCATCTACCCACTGTCTTCCCACTTGAATGATAAAATTATCTGAAATTTTGTTTTCTGCATATTTTTAGCTATAACTATTCACAAGGCATTTCTTCCTAACCTGCAAATTAATCTTAAGCATGCTTGCATTCACTCACTCATTGGTTGGCTGCCTATGATGCTCACTTGATACAAAGACAAATAAATTAAAAATCCATCCTATCACTTCCTGTACAGTGTGGAAGACAGTGAAATGTCACAAAGTCTATCATTAAAGAAATTTCTGTTTATCTGGAAAGTCTGCACTCTTGGTTCTGTAGGTCCATGGGGGAATGAGGGAAGGGCCCTCAGAGGAAATGTCCTTTAGACAAGATATCAAAGAACTCTTCATGACAAGGTGAGACAAGAACCTTCTAGAAGACAGAAAAGCATAAGCTAAACCCAGAGGACATGCATCTAAATTAATATTATATTCATCAGTGAACTCTGGAGGAACAGAATCTTCTATTCTGTTCCCCCATTCTTCCCCTATTATTATATATGCACATGTACCATACCCATATCCTTTTTGTGCATATATAATAACGGAATTTCTTAGATTGGCATTATTACACTAGTAGGCTGGATAGTCTGTCCGTGGCAAAGTCTGCACATTGGAGTGACAGACATCCAGGTCACTGCCCAGTTCTGGAAGCTTAGCAGTCCCAATCAGGTGCAGAAAGAGAGTGGCTGGTATTGAGTCCACATTGGAAGGCTGAAGACACTGGAGTCTGATGTCAGGCACCAGCAGCCTTGGAGAAGTGTCTTCAGACACCTGCTAGCTGCTTTTTCCTCAGACTTCTTTTGCATCTGAGGCATCCTGTGGAAGGTGTCGCCTACACTGAGGACAGGTCTCCTCACCCTAATCACTGTCTCACACATCATTCTTTTTTGGAAGTGCCAAGATCAGTGTATTTTGACAGTCTTAGACATCTCTGTATCCAGTCAACTTGACAACCAAGACCACCCATCACAAACATAATAAATATAGATAGCATTCAATTTACAATTGTTAGCCTTTCTAAGGAGTTCAGGGTGATGTATTAACATTGTGACAATAAATTATCTCTATTACTTAACATTTTAATCTATTTATTTGTAAGAGAGACAGAAGAAAGACAGAGAGAATGGTAACACCAAGGCCTCCTGCTGCTGCGAATGAACTCCAGATGCATGGGCCACTTTGTGCATCTGGCTTTACATGGGTACTAGGGAATCAAACTTGGGTCATTAGGCTTTGCAGGCAAGTGCCTTAATCACTGAGCCTTCTCTCCAGCCATCCCTTTTTAAAACACTTTCATGGAGAGAAAGAGAAGGTGTGTGTGTGAGAGAGAGAAGAGTATGGGTGTGGCAAGGCTTCCTGCCACTGCAAATGAACTCCAGACCCATGCACCACTTTGTGCATCTGGCTTTATGTGGGTACTTGGAATTGAACCTGAGCCATCGTGCTTTGCAAGCAAGTGCCTTCAGCCTCTGAGTCTTTTCTCAAGCCCTCCAAGCTTTTTGTCCTTGACTATGCAGATGATAATTCCTGGGAGTAAACAAAGTTCTACAGCTCCACTTGGTACTCACTGTACAAATGGATGTTCAGAGCCACATAGGTTTCCATTTCACAGATGAGGACCTGGAGGCCAGGGAGTTGAAGGGCTTCCTGGGATCAAACAGTTCTGGATTGTGAGAGGAAAGACTGGTGGGAGGTTAGAATAGAAGTCCTGGCTTCTGTGGAGCATTTGGACCAGGTCTCAATTATCCCCACTGTTACTACTATCCACCTGGTACAAATAGATATGGCTGTTTATTAGTGTCTTTGATGGTCCAGGCACTTCACACACTGTCCACTCCACAGTAGCGCACGGTCAGTGCTGAGACCTGCTTTGGGAGACCGATTGAAGAAGTGGAGAAGTGATTAATGATTTTCCAACCAAATGGGCCTCTTTACATAGCAAACGTGACACCCCTGAGTTCTTTTGATTTCATATCAAATTAATGGCTGTTCTGCACTCTCATTGGACATGGACTCCCATCCTAGCATTTCACTACTGAGCATTGAAGTCCTTGAATAGAAGCTGACATCCTGCGTTTGCTTCATTTTCAGAAAGACAGATTCTGGACTCTTTCATTCGTACTCATTGTGACCTGGACGGAGGAAACGAAAAGGGAAAAAAATGTCCAGTGAAGGAAATCTGAAATCAGTAGACCTACTGAGGTCTGCCTCATTGGTAATTTTCTCAATAATGAAGGAAAATTAAGACATAATTTTCACCAAATACATTGTGGTAGCCACGAGTTTGCATATTTTGTTTTTCAAGTCATTTCAGGCTCCAAAATTCTCCCCGCACCTAGCATAAGCCATATCTGGTAGGTTTTGATATAATGTCTTTTCCCTGTAAGATACCTAATTTTCATTTCCTCTGTAACACTGGAAGTTATGTGGAAGATAATTCTCTTTTTTAAACAATTGTATTTATTTTTTACAAGGAGAAAGAGAGAGAATAAGTTTGGGAGTACCAGGGCCTCTTGCCACTACAAACAAACTCCAAATGCATGTGCCAGTTTATGCATCTGGCTTTACATCGGTACTGGGGAATCAAACCCAGGCCATTAAGCTTTTCAAGCAAGAGTCTTGAAGTGCTGAGCCATCTCTCCAGCCCAGAAGATAATTCTTAATTTCCCAACAATGAGAAGATTTGAAAAATATTTTATTTGCAAGTGAACTCCAGATACATGTGCCAATTTGTGCATCTGGCTTTACCTGGGTACTGGAGAATTGAATCTTGGTTATCAGGCTTTGCAGGCAAGTACCTTAACCACTGAGCAACCTCTCCAGCCCAAAAAATATTTTATTATTGATCTCTTTCTTGAATGAAATAAAAACAATACCCCGCTGAAAAATCTGTCAAAGTTTTATTTAATGTTATTAATCAAATACATAATTTCTGTCTTACAAAAATATGAGAAAAATTAGTTTATTACTAATTAATACTAATCTCTTATTTCTATTTCAGTTATATTCTGGAACTGTTGTTTTGAAAGAAACATATTAAAAACATCAGATGATAAATATGTCTGTCAATTTCTCCTTGTGTTTCTGGATTCTCTTTTTGCTATATTCTATTAAGCTTTATGTCTTATAAAAAGTTTCTTTGCTAATTAATTCTCTAGCTTTTCTCATTTGTTTATTTTTTTAAATATATATTTTTATTTATTTATTTTAAATATTTTATTTATTCATTTTCAAGCAGAGAGATATGGAGAGATATGGAGAGAGAGAGAAAGAGAAAGAGAGAAAGAGAGAGAAAGAGAGAGAGAGCACCAGGGCCATCACCTTGTGGGTCTGGCTTATGTGAGTACTGGGGAATTGAACCCAGGGCCTTAGGCACTGGAGGCAAGTGCCTTAACGGCTGAGCCATCTCTCCAGCCCTGTTTGTTATTTTTGAGACAAGATCTCATGCAACCCAGGCTGTCCTTGAACTTGCTATGTAGATAAGGATGACCTTGATCCTCCTGGTTCCACATCTCCAATGCTAGGATTACAGGCTTGTGCCATTGTCCCCAGCTTTTACATGGGTGCTGGGGATCCAAAATCAGGTCCTTAAGCTTGAGTAGCTAATCTCTCCAGCCTCTATTGTATATGCTATTTTTCATGTTTTGTTCATTTATTTGAGAGAGAGAGAGAAAGAAACGGAGAGAGAGAGAGAGAGACAGAGAGAGAGAGAATGTGTGCACCAGGGCTTCCTGTCGCTACAAACTCCAGACATGTGTGTCACTTTGGCTTTACTTGGGTACTAGGGAATTGAACCCAGGTCGTTGGTCTTTGTAAGCAAGTGTCCTTAACTGCTGAGTCATCACTCTAGCCTCGTCTATGTTTTTATTATTACTTTTGCTGCAACGCTGTTTATGTTACTTTCTGTGTTGCTTCCTCCCCTGAGCTATTACTTGTATCAGGAGCTCTTAGCCACTCTCCTCTCCTCTTTTTTTACCGATTCCATGTTTGGGTTTTGTGGCTTCCACTGAATGAGATTTCTTCCTTTTGCTTGCTCACAACATCCCTTGGGTCCTAGGCAGTGGTCATTCTGTTCACCATATCTGTAAACTCAAGTATCATGTTTTACTTTAGCTTAAGCTCCAGAAAGCCTTCCTTTGCTTTCTAAACAAAATCAAGGGTTATTCCTAGTGTTTGAAAAATACATTCATCACTTTCTCCTTGGACTTAGCCTTCCTCGGAGCCACCTTGTATAGTAGAGGGTTCTTGCCTCTCCCTCGATTTATGGAGCGCCCGAAATGGGCCACAGGGACTGCCTGTGGAGTCTAGTAACCTCTTTGATCAGAGAAAATGCACCCGTAGAAAGAAAGCACTGCTGGACTGTGTTTAGCGGCTGAGCACAGAGAAGCTGGGGGAAAGGGGCAGGAATTCACTTGCTCACTGACATTCGGGTCAGTTTCTCGTGCCCTTGACCTCCCCCTGACAGACTGCCATTTCTTGACTGCACACTGGGAATGTTTATCCCTCCTTTTCACGCCCCCTCCACCACCATGCCAAGTTTCCCAGAGCATCACTCAGAGGCAGGTCTGCAAAAGCCACCAGCAGCAGGCACTCCACTGTGGCCCTGCTGGAAGACATCCTCCCATATATGACCATTAGAGCAGCAGAAGAGTTTCAAGTCCAAGCTCATAGCCTGGGGCCTGGAATAAACACTGCTCTCATAACCCTGAGCCCACTGCTCCAGTGTTGGATTAGGAAAGAGTCAGTCACGGATCCCTGGCTCCCTGCGATTGAGCCTGTCTCACCGGCCAGCAGGAGACAGGCCCCACTGGGGAAAGATGAATGCGTACAGAGGAGCCTCACACACTCACGGATGGGAGATGTGTCCGAGCAAATCTCAAACTTTATTCCAATATCCATCATATATATATATATATATATATATATATATATATATATATAAAACCCAAGGATGCATTGTATTTTCTTTTTTTAAAATATTTTATTTATTCATTTTCAAGGAGAGAGAGAGAGAGAGAGAGAGAGAGAGAGAGAGCGCACCAAGGCCACCACCTTGTGGGGCTGGCTTATGTGGGTCCTGGGGAATTGAACCCGGGGCCTTAGGCACTGGAGGCAAGTGCCTTAACCACTGAGCAATCTCTCCAGCCCTGCATTGTATTTTCTTATCTTTCACAAGGGAGCAGGAACAAAGCCATTAGCACTTACAGACAGGATTTAGGACTGTCAGCCATCCCCTCTGCCTCCTGGGGCACAGGTGTGCTAGGATTAAAAGGCGTGAGCTGCCATGCTTCAGGCTCTCATCCAGTTGCATACTGTATTCTAAAACTTAGCTCACAGATACTCATCCGGGCTGGGACCCAACACTCCAGCAGCACCCTGAGGTTCATGGACAGAGCTTGGCAGCTACTCCAAGTCCCTGGCCATCATGCAGCTTTAGGTCAACTCCATCTTCATCTGTTTTCTGTTGCTATAAAGCACACCCAAGACCAGGTAAATCACAAATAAACACAGAGTTCTCATAGATCTGGAGGTTGGGAAGTCCAAGTCCAAGGTAAAGACATCTGTTCCCTTCTCACGGAGCCCTAATGTGGAAAGGGCAATGTGATGGTTAAATTTGTCAACTTGACCTATGTAATCTTGGGTGGGTCTCTGAGTTTGCCTGCAGAAAGGATTCACAAAATCCTTTTGGGATTTTGGAGAAGGGAGGAGTTCCCTTCTCTAGAGTGAGCCCTTCCCCCTCCCATGTGGGTGGGCCTTCCAGAAGGGGGCTGGATAGAAGGAAGCTTCAGGGGAAGGGAACCTCTCTTCCTTCCTGGCTGCTGGTGCTTGTTCTTGACTTGCACTCGTCTCCTACCCTTCCTGGACATTGGAACCCAGTTTCCTAGGCCTCACATCATGGACTAAAGAGCAGCCACTCCCCAGGGAGCCATTAGGCCTTCAGGACTGGATTGCGACTGCTGAGGCCTCTAGCCACGTGGACTGAACAGCTACTGGTTCCTTCATCCGTGGACCTGCAGACTGCTATTGTTGGACTGTGTAAGCTACCTCAATAAATTCCCTTTTACTACAATCCATTCTATTAACTCAGTTTCCTCTAGAGAACCCTGACAGGCACCATAGGGAGAAAGCCAGGGGCATGTTGCTTGGGTCCATGCTATTATTGTAAGAACACTGGTAGCATTGTGAGGGTTCCACTTGGATAACCTCATCTGACCTTTATGATTTCCCAAAGGCCTCATCTTCAATTCTGAGGAAATCTGCTAAACAACACTCCAGAATACAGTGACTTGCTAACAGGTCAAGTTGACAACAAAACTTAACCATCACACTAACCCTTCTTCTTTGAGATGGTGTCATTTTCCATATACCCCCTGGGATTTGCCCCTTTTTGCCTTTACAATTTATGACCAGCACTAGAATACAGAGCTAGCTTTATGATTTTGTTAGAGGGCAGAACTATAGCACTGGGAACCCCGGAGCTTCCACAGGTTCTTTCTTCAAGTGTGTGATGTGGGGTGTCTTAATCATCCTCATGGGACCCACTTCAAAGCTTAAGCCATTGTCTGTCAGAATCCAAATATGAAAAAAATGAATTTCACCCTTTCAGGCCTTATTTTATTAAGCACCTACTGTATGCCTAGTGTTTTAGGAGCTAGAAATAAAACATTAGCAAAGACCAACATGATGTCAGGATGCCCATACTGAGGAGGCTTGAGGAGGAGGGTGAGTATCTTACATCCTGAGTTCCAGAAGATTTCTATTAATTCAAGATGTAGAAAGCCTATAAACAGAGTTTAGTTTTACGCTAATTCTCTTTCAAACTCTGGTTGAAGCACTTCAAGACTTGTGAGTTTTCAGCCATGTTGAGTGTGTCTGTGAGTACATCTCAGTCTTTCCACCCACCTCCACACCCATGGGATCCCTGACCTTCTGAATGATTTTTTAAATTTTTTTCATAGATCAGAGTTCACTCTTTTTTTATTAAATTTATTTATTGTTAATATTTAGAAACACTGCATGAACAAATCTTGTGTTAGTACTCCCATTTCCCTCCTCCTTGCCCCCAATCCCTCCTCCTCAATGGGATTGTTGGAACTCTCCATGGGATGGAGAGCTATGAATTGTGCAAGCAGTAGCCAGGTATTTTTTTTTTTGAGGGAGGCAATGCCTCTGGATATTTCTCCAACCATGGCTCTTACAATCTTTCCACCACCACCCCCTTCTGCATTCCCTGAGCCATGGTAGGTGAGTTTTAAGTCTGCTTTACTGTTGAGCTCTTAAGAGTCTCTGGGTTTCTGCTTTGGGATATTTTGAGTATCTTCAGAGTCTATCTCTATTACTCTTGCATAGGTGTTTGGGCTTGCTATGGAGGCAACACTCTTGCTCATTTCGCCACTTCCTCTATGACTTCACCTGGGTCCTCGATGATGTGTTAGAGGTGATTCATCTCCTGCCTGGGAATCAGCTGTGATCTCGGGTCTTTTTGCTGCTTTCTGGTGTTCTCGCCTGGAGTACTAGCATAGCTACACATTTGCCATCTTAACCCCACTCTCCCAGAGTTTTCCCTTTGTGCCACAATGTTTTGTGGGTTTTGACAAAAGCTTAATGGTGTGTACCCACATTATGGGATTGCAGAGTGCTTTCACCACCCTGAAGATTCTGTCTCCACTTCTTCCAGCTTCCCCTCATCCTCTCATACTACTGGTTACTTCTTTGAAGATCTTTGAGATCTTCTGTGGGGGCAGGACAGCCTGTGGATAAGTACTGCCACATGTCTAATGTATGAGGTTCCAAATAGCAGAGGAAAGCATGGCATGAGCAGAGGCTGAACATCACCTCTGCCACAGCAGGTGGAAAACAGCAGCAAGAGAGTGAGCTGAGCTCTGCCAATACTCCAAAGCCCACCTCCAGTAACACACCTCCTTTAACAAGGCTCCACCTTGCAAATTGTCACCAGCTGGGACCAAGAATTCAAAACACATGAGTCGATGGAAGATACCCAGTGCAAACCACCACAGCAGACAATCTCTAATCTCATCATAATTCCATCCACATGCTAAATGACACCCTGGTGGCAGGACAGGTGCCAGTTGCCATGGTAACAATTGGAAAGAACCCTAAAAGGAACAACAAAAAAGCAGCAACTGAATTTTCACAGGGTTCGCTCCCAATTCCCAGAGCAAGCATGAGTAGTTCCTCCCTTTGGTAGTCTATCTTTCTCCTCATATCCTTCTCCTCTGTAACCTCCTGACTCCAAGGACTAAGAAGTGATCTTCAAATTCATCACCCACTTCAATTCTTGGCCAAGAATAAAAGTCTCTATCACTGCTTAGTTGGTGCTCAATCTTGTTATTGGTTCTCCAGTTCTGAGACAGGAAAAGGACTCAGATTGAAGGAAAATTTAGTAACCTTTTCTGGTCCTTTCTGGTGTCCAGAACTGTTGCAGTCAGCTTCTTGTTGTTGGACAAACATCCAACCAGAAACAGCTTATGGAAGGAAAGGGTTTATTTCAAGCTTACAAATTCCAGGAGAACAACATCAATACAGAAGAAGCTGGCTCACTTCCATAGATTCAAGCAGAGAGACATCATCAAATAGCCAGCAAACACAGCCAGAGCTCCAACTGCTCTCCACACACCTTAAGGCTGGACTCAAGATCAACCCCCAAATGACATACACTCTGTAGCAGGAATCTGCCTGGCAGAAGTTGAGGTTGCAAGCTCAATTTTAATAAAACACCCAAATGAGTCTATGGAGCCAGATATTCAAATTATCACAAGGAGCTTCTCTCCCATTTCAGGAAATGAATGTTCTGCAGACACCTGCTTTGTCTCCTTAGGTTTGGTTACCCTGTGACTTCAGGTCTCTAAGGGGCTCAAAAGAACACTTTTAAGTTTTAACATTTGTCCACTTTTCTGTGTGCTTATCTTTTTTTTTTTCAAGGTAGGGTCTCACTCTAGCCCAGACTGACCTGGAATTCACTATGTAGTCTCAGGGTGGCCTTGAACTCACGGTGATCCTCCTACCTCTGCCTCCCGAGTGCTGGGATTAAAGGCGTGCATCACCACGCCCAGCCTTCTGTGTGCTTATAAATGTGGAAATTATATCTGTTCCACCTCTCTAAACTCCTGAGCAGGAATAGGGCTTTATTTTAAATCCTTTGTCTTTAAAAGCTTCCCACTAATTCAAATCTTTTAAAATGCATAATTCTAAACACATTCTGAAGATGAAGTGACCTGTGTTTGTCCCTTTGTGACCTCTGCTCCTGGAGAGTTGCTCTGCACCAGTTAGGACCAGTTGCGTCCTAGGTAATTCTCTAAACATGTGGAACCAAATTGCCAGTTGCCTACCTGTTGTGACGCAAGCAACTTGTCATAATTGACAGAAATAATCAGTTTCTCAGTAATCTATTAGGAATTGATTTTTATTCTTTTTCAGATTTTATTTAATTTCCACTATTTTTATTATAACTATATGCCCTGATAAAAATATACTGGAAATGTATACTAGACCCACATAAGGAAAATATAAAACATGAAACTCACTAGGGATCATGAGGCCATTGCAGCTTTACACAGAAAGACTGGATATGTGAAACACTGATTCTCCCTAAACTGTCCTAAAAATGTCAGTACCAATAGAATTTCCAACAGTAGTTTGTTCATGAGTGTTGCATGCATGTATGTGTAACTTGACAAAAATAATTTTAAAAGTCATTTGGAAAGAATATATATCTAGAATAGCCGGAAAATATCTCATAAAAATATGAATAAGTGAGTGCTTTCCATATAAATATTAAAATTGTATTCAAAGTTATACTGAACTACATACATTACAGGTATAAGACGAGATGAGCAGATTAATGGAACAAAAAAATGGGCCGTAGAAAAATACACAAATATATATATATATGAACTAGTTCTATAATTAAGGCCCCAATGTATATATATATATGAACTAGTTTTATAATTAAAGCACCAATAAAACTTGCAAAACAAATATGTCATATGAAATAAATGTAATTTTTAAAGGAAAGAAAGAAAAATCATTTGACTGCCAGTAAAAAAAAAAAATTAAACTTTTGTGGCTACGGAAGTTTTTTTTTTTAATTTTTTTATTTTTAAAAAATATTTTATTTATTCATTTTCAAGGAAAGAGATGAGAGAGAGAGAGAGAGAGAGAGAGAGAGAGAGAGAGAGAGAGAATGCACCAGGGCCACCACCTTGTGGGTCTGGCTTATGTGGGTCCTGGGGAATTGAACCCTGGGCCTTAGGCACTGGAGGCAAGTGCCTTACCCGCCGAGCCATCTCTCCAGCCCGGGAAGTTCTTTTTAAGCATGTTGTAAAACCCAGAAACTTATTTGGACTGTTAAATTTGTCCACCTAAAAATTAAAAATTTTCCCTATGGCCAAAACAATATCTCTTCTCCAAAAATATCTTTACCATAAAAATGTTTAGGAGAGAAATAAACTGCTGGCATCCGATATAACAAAGTAATAGTCTATCATATTCAAATATTTCCTAATGATCACAAGAAATTAACCAACGCGTCCATGGGAAAATGTGCAAGGCTTGGTCATATAGGCAGAGATAAGGCAAACAGTGAGGGGAGGGCACCTCAGTCATAGCTGAAGTATGTCACCCAGGGTTGCTGTAACCAAGTACCACCAAGCAGGTGACTTCAAATAAAACAGAAAAGTGTATTGTCTCATAGTTTTAAGGACTGGGAATCAGAAACCAAGGTGTTGGCCAGGCATGCCCCTCTAGAACTTGTTGGTCAGGATCTGCCCCTGTTTCCTCTAGCCTCTGGTCATCCCTGCGATCTCTACCCATGGTCACATGGGAACCCCTCTGCTGTGTGCCTCCCCATGACCATCTTTCTTTTGTGTCTGTCTGTAGAGTTCCATCCAAATTGGATTAGGGCCAACTTATCCAGGGTGACCTCATATTAGTAGTACATTTACAAAGACTCTTTCCAAATAAGGTTCCCCATAGGTGAACCCCCAAATGAAAGACAGAAGCCAACTCATTCATAACAGAGGGTAACCTGGGGACAGTTTCTCTAAGTGACAGGTTGGTAAAATGTTCAGGGTACCACTTTTGCAAATTTACTTAATGAGCTCTTTATACAAATGAAAATATTATATAACAAGTTTATTGGTTTTGTTAATCAAACACCACATAGAATCAACAAAAGCTGTCCATAAGCTTCATGTGCATTGAATAGGAACAGTTGGTAAATTCAGAATTAAAAAACCATGCACACATTGGGTCTATATTGATATGGAAAGTCTATATGTCTTGCTAAGTGAAAAAAGTAGGTTGGAAAATGGTGTGATCCCATTTACATAAAAGGCTTAAACCAGGCATAGTGGCGCATGTCTTTAATCCCAGCACTCAGGAAGCAGAAGTAGGAGGATCACCATGAGTTCAAAGCCACCCTGAGACTACACTGTAAGTTCCAGGAAAGCATGGGATAGAGCAAGACCCTATCTCAAAAAAGTAAAAAAAAAAAAAAAAAAAAAAAAATTAAATAAAGTTTAGTAGCCTAATGAAACATGGTCCTGATGACTGTGGAGAGGGGGAGGCAGAGTTGGCACCATCACTGTTAATTAATTTGTCAAACATATTTTATAAATGGGTTCTCACCATCTTCTAGCTTACTTTCTTTTACTTAGCAGTTTGACAATATGTTCAGGATGCCACTTTGACAAATTTATCTAATGAGCTCTTTAAACAAATGGAAAAACAATGTAACCCATTTGCTGTTATTATTCATCAAAGCACTATGTAGAGCCACAGTGGGGGGAAACATTTTTCTATTTAACTGGGATGGAAGGGGCTTTGGACACATGAGTCTTTGTACAAGCCAGAAGGGTCAAACCAAACCAAAACCACACAGGTATTCACCCCAGTGAACTTTACCTTGATATCAGAGTTCTCTACTGGGTAATATCTCACCTATAATATTTAAGATTACAGTATCTCCACCCTCTTTATGAAAGTTTAGGATAGGCCATAGGAGACACAGCGGGGGTTTGGTCAAGGGAGCCCATGTTTAGTACAGAGCAGAAGCACCCATTGAAAAAATAGAAATAGCCCCATCACAATGCACTGTGAAATCTGAGGTGAGTCCTGCCCTTTGTATGTAGGATTCTTTCTTTCTCTGTCATGAGGATCACAGCACTTCAGGATTATTTTAATGGTTGAATAGTATTTGGGAACAAGGTGGCAAACTAATAAGTAGTACTCAATGACACATTCATTCATTCCTTCTTTCATTCATTCTTCAACTGTGCCATGCACAGTTCTAGGTTCTGAGGGCTCATTAGGAAAAGAGATAAATTCATTTTCCTGGAACTTATATCCTGAATGGAAGAAAACTGATAACAAACAAGTGTATGATACAATGACAAGTAAGCGAGGTGTGGTGGCACACACTGCTCATTCCAAGCAGAGAGAGGCAGGAGGATCACCATGAGTTCAAGGCCATCCTGAAACTTCATGGTGAATTCTAGGTCAGCCTGGGCTACATCGAGACCCTAACTGAAAAACAAACAACAACAACAAAAAACCCCAAAATATCATACATATGTGTCATATAGATAATATATCATGCAAATATATAATATGAAAATAGAGCAGGCTAATCAGACAGAGAAATCTGGTGGTAGCCTGAGAAGACACTGAGCTTATGAACCGGTGGAATTGGGGGAGGAGGGGAGGATCTGGTTCTGTCTTGGGGAAGACCCATTCTGGCAGAGGAGCAGGCATAGACCCCTGCATGCTCCATGAGAAAGAAGGTCAGTACAGTCCCAGACAAGTGAGGAGGGAAGGGCAGCAGACGGGTCACACAGGTAGGAGGGCAGAAACCTCTGAGGTCATAGTAATGTCCTTGGATTTTTCTTCCAATGGAGTGAACAGCATGACAGAGTTGAGGGCAGAGGTTTGATGTTATCCAACATCTGTCTTAAAACATCATGGTTCATCACATGGACCATGAAGCACTGGAGGCTTTGCCAGAGTCCAGGTGATAGATAGACATGGTTTTGTCAGCCAGCAGCTAATAAGCGCTACAGGAGTAAAGCTGACAAGATTTCCTGGTGTGTTTTTGAGATGATAAGGAGAGGGAGGGATTCCACAGTTTCCCCCTGAGCAATTATAAAAATAGAGTTCTCGTCTGTGATGGGCCAGGGAGAGACGACAGGGACTGTAACCAAACCAAGGGTTCAGTCCTGAATTGACCATTGAGCCCAAAGCAGATGCATGACTGAGACTACTTTCACCACCAGAGTTAACTCTCCTCTTTTTCACTCCCTCACACCTCCTTCCTTCCCCCAACTTCACATGCTCACCAGTAACTGTCACCTCAGAAAGAGAGGAACGAGTTCTGCTTGGGCCAGGTTAGAAACATCTCAGGTTAACAGGTAAGGAAAAGTTGTCTATATTGAAAAAAAAAATTCTCATGGAATTTTCTAGAATTCTCTTAGCTTTGGGTTTAGCATAGAGTTATTGACTGTAAAAATGGACATCAAGTTTATGCTGTTAAGGAAGCAGGGGAGAAGATGGAGGGCAGTTTGTCTCATTCATTGTGATTCCTGACCACAACCCCCTCTGGCTGGCAGAAAAACCAGGTACGGAAATGCTTCCACTTCTCTGTGTTTAACTGGCTGTTGCTAGGGTGTTTTTTTTTTTTTTTTCCTGTAATCAGACCCTCTGCTTTGATAACTTAATTGCACTAAAAAAAATTAAAAACCACTTGAATTTGAGTAAATCCTAAGCATATCATGAGGACTTCTGATTAGCATAAAATTAAAGCTCTTTCAAAAGCACTAATTGAATAAAGAAATGACAATCCTGGTTTTAAGGATGTCCTGAGCCATTTGGAGACATAGACTATAGAGTCATTAGCTCATCATCTCAGAATCTGATTAACTAAGGAACTGATGTCATTGAGAACATTTTGACTTAGAACTTTCTGGACCGGCTTCTAATCTGCTTGTCCTCCTTCCCATGAAGTGTCTACCCTTTTTTCTTGTCACATTGCCTAATCATAAGTCCCTTCTTTTCCGCAGTTACAGGAAATCAGCTCCAGTAGTCACGACTCAGCCTTCAGGCCAGCCAATCCTTACTTACAAAGGGTGATGAAATGCAGACAAATTTAAAGTAAGCATGTAGAGAGGTGGTACATGCCTGTAACCCCAACACTCGGGAGGCTGAGACAGGAGAATCATGAGTGAGACCATCCTAAAATACAGAAAGACCCTGTCTCTGTTTCTGGGGAAAAAAAGTGCTGGGCATCATGGCTCATGCCTTTAATCCCAGCACTCAGGAGACCAGACTGGGAAGCTCAATGTGAGCCTAAGACTACATAGTAAATTCCAGGTCAGCCTGGGCTAGAGCAAGAGCTTACTTCGAAAAACAAGAACAAAAGTGAAGCATTTCTTCTGAGATGACATGCTTAGCGCGGGAAAAAAAAAATTGTCTCTTTAAAGAGACAAGTTGCAGGGACTGGGGATATGGCTCAGCAGTAAGAGCATGAGGCACAAGCCTGGGGGCTGAGTGTGATCCTCAGAAGGCACATAAAAAGCCAGGGGTGGAGGGTCTGTCACCTAGCGCTGTGGGAGGCAGTGATTCGAGGATCAACGAGGCTCCCTGGTCAACCAGTCTAACTAAACAAGGATGCAAGTCCCTGAGAGACTCTGTCTCAGGAATGTATGGTGGAAAAGTGGAAGACGACCTATGACCTCCACACTGACACTCCCTGCACATGAGTGGAGGCCAGAGGATCGTGCCTTGTAGTTCCCCAACCCAAACATAGCCCCATCTTTTTTTGCATCTGTATATGTATTCATATATTTATATGTGTATAGGTGCGTGTGTGTGTTGGTGCATGTACACATGTGTGCAAGGCCAGAGGTCAATGTCTGATATGTTCCTTGGTCACTCTACAGCTAGCCAGTGA
This sequence comes from Zapus hudsonius, assembly GCA_004024765.1. Classification (NCBI taxonomy): domain Eukaryota; kingdom Metazoa; phylum Chordata; class Mammalia; order Rodentia; family Dipodidae; genus Zapus; species Zapus hudsonius. The sequence continues at coordinate 16,243 of PVHP010000256.1, forward strand.
GTGCCAGGGATCCTCCTGTCTCTACCTCCCCAGCCCTGGGGTTACAAACCCACACTCACACCCAGCATTTGAGATGGAAATCAGAAATCCAAGTGCAAGCTAGCACTTGACCCACTGGGTCATCTCCCCAGACCTCTATGTGTCTTTTCACAGGACAAGCCGAGTGGAATCTTAGAATTCACAGGCAGGGTTTCTGAGATGCATGCCCCCCCCCCAGGGCTTTTATTGGGGCAATGCAGAGTGCACAGTAAGCACCCAATGTGAGTTGAAATTCCAATGCATGAGAAAGTTAATTTAGCTCATAACAGTGTTGGAGGGATCAAATGCAAACAGTATAGTTCAAGTTCACCAAGCCCTGTCCCTTGGCCTCATCTCTGTGTGGTCTGAAAGGCATTTCATGAGTACACACAGCTGCAAGCCAACAATCTCACCTCAAACCAGGAGCAGAGAGGAGTAGGGCCAGGCTTGTGCCTTTTACAACATGCTCCCTGGAAAACTCAGAAGGTGGCATGGGAGCTATGTCACCACTGGATGATCTAAAGACCTCCCCTTCACCCCAACCCCTAAGGTTCCATAGGACCTAAAGTGAAAACGGACCTCTGGGGACTCAAACCATATTCCAGCCATACTGTTGACTGACAGGACACTGGGCAAATGGAGAGCAACTGATCAACTCCTGCTGCATAACAAGCACTCGTCAGGCCTGGAGGTACAGCAGGGAACATTGGTTCACAGGCAACTGAGGCTAGGCTGGGGTGGCTGGCCTAGGCTGGGGTCCTGCACCTTGACAAGTCCCACAGCTAGTTTTCCAGTCATTCCTGTGGGTCTCTGTGAAGAGGTTGCAGCTCCCTAGGAGACTCTTCCCACAAGGATGAGTGAAGCACAGGACATAACTCTTGAAGCCTTTGAAATTCCAGGCTCAGAACTGGCACACTGCCTGTTGATCAAATTAGTCAAAGCAACCTGCATGACCACCGCCAAAGTCAAGGGCAATACAAAATGCCACATCATGAGGCTCTCAGTGTTATGGGGCAAAGCTTATGGCAAGAAGGAGAGTGAGGAGCTGCCCAGGACAGAAGAGAAAGCCTTGGCAAGAGGTGTACCTAGCCCATGGAGGGCAGACTGGCATTTCCACCTGCTCCTGGCTGCTTCGCCCTGCAATTCAAGCGACATCCTAAGGTCCCTTTGGAATAAATTATCCAATGCAGGCTTGTTCCCTCCCCAATCCATTTTTATTCATTCAGTAATACTGGCCTGTTTTCTAGGCGAGGGTTGATTCCTCTAGTGTGGTTGTTATGGGAAATATTTCATTTCACGTCTGCTGACACTATTTACTGTTTCTAAACTAAAAAATAAAGAAGAAGAAAAGGACAAAGAAGAAAGAAAGAACAAGGGGAAAGAGGAGAGTCATCCTCTGCTAATTAGAAAGAGTAACGAGTGATTTATTCAGAGCTATATACATATCAGACTATTGTCTCTCAGACAGAATCAATAATACAATTTTAAGCCCACACACATTTACAAATGCTAGCAGCACTCAGGCGCAGCTGGGTTGCCATGGGCAACCAGGGCAAGGCGGCTGGTGATCTGAAGCAGGCTGCTGTCTCCCAGCTCAGGGAGCACGCTCTGCAGACAGAATTCTAGGGCGCTCAGGGCGCTAGTGCTGCCTCTGATCTGGCAGCGTATAGATGCACCCCTGTGATGGTTTGGATTGGTTCTTATCTGAACTGCTTAGCTTTCTTTAAAGCCCTGCTTGCTGGAGTCTCTCTTTAAGTAGGCTGGGGATGCTGAGGGCAGGTGATGGGCTGTGGGAGGAGGGAGGCTGCTGATCAGAGTCAAGAGCAGAGCTCAGCCTGGTTGGTAACTGGAAAGCTGGGTCCAGTGGACCTTTCCAAGGAGTAGGCTTGATGCTGACATATCTGCTGGCTGGCCAAACAAAAGCCAAACACAGGAAGACAGGAGGAGGGCGAGGGGGAGGGTGCAGACGGGTCCCATTAAAAGTGCTGGGGGGAGGGGCAGGTTCACAGAGATGAGCTGAGGAACAACATTTAGATCTGTCAATAGCAACTTAAATGCATTATGGAAGGAGCCTGCATGTCGTCATTTCCTGGAATGGGAGCCACCAACATGCACAAGAACCAAGGAGACATGTAATAAAGAATGAGGGGACTTTTTTAAATTCTACAGGGTGAGAACACGTGACCAGATGTCCCACTCATTGCTGGACCTAGCCCTGGCAAGGTGCAGAGAGGCAGACTGAGATGGAGACCCAGGTCCAGTCCCATGTCTTACCCCTTCAACACAGCCCAGTTGAGGCCTTCTACCTTGGTTTACATAGGGAAGGCTCTCAGGTGGGATCCATCTGAGCAGGTATCTCAGGTGAGGGAGCAGGTGTGGAGATGGAAGCCTGGAGCGGAGTGGAGTGTGTGTGTGTGTGTGTGTGTGTGTGTGTGTGTGTGTGTGTGTGTGTGTGTGTGTGTGTGTGTGTGTGTGTTGGCATAGGGACCTGTTAAAAGAATCTTCAGGTGGAGCAGAAAAATTGTCGAAGACATCTTGAGATCACAGAGTTCACCCACTTCATTTTTACAATCAAGCTAATTAACTTCACAGGAACTAAATGATCCTCTGTCCAGGGTCAGACAGCCAGTGAGAGGCCAGCGAGGGGCAGGAGTGTAGAAATAGGTAAGAAAGGACTGGAGGACCGAAAGACTTCGAGGCTGTGTGGATAAAGGGAAGGGAGGACCTACTGGGCTGACGACATCAGACTTACAAAGCAGCTGGTTGGATGGTGGGTCCATTTTCAGGAGGGTGAGAGGAGAAAGGAAAAAGTGAAGTGTTTGAAACTTGAGCCTATCTTTGTGTGGAGATGATTTTAAGGCCAGCCAGCCAAGAGGAAAAACCCTCTAGCCGGGGAAGCTGCCTTGGGTCTTCAGAAACCTAGACTCTTACGCTCAATACTGATGCTAGGGTGAGCTCTGATGTCTGGCTCCAGGCTTTTCCCCTAGCTCTCATCTACTTCTGTTCTTTTGGTGTTTTTTTTAATGTATTTATTTGCACTCAGAGTGGGGGAGACAATGAGCATGCCCAGGACCTCAGCCACTGCAGATGAAATCCAGATGTATGTGCCACTCTGTGCATCTGGCTCTAGGTGGGCACTGGAGAATGGAACCCGGACCATCTGGCTTTGCAAGCAAGTGTCCCCAAGACTAAGCCATCTCCCCAGTCGCATGCCTTTGTTCTTAAATCCTCTGACTTTCTGCTTCCCACTACCTGTTCCTTTTATTTCACCTGTGTACACCGCCTCCTATACAGCAGTAAGTGGGTCATCTCTGTCAGATGCTTGAGCCCTGTACACATCACTGTGGTGACACGGCCATGTGTGAGAAACACACAGACTCTGCAAGGCCTGTCCTGGGGACCCTCTGAGAAACAATTGAAAGGAAGAAACTTTTATTTAGGCTCAGGGTTTTGGAGGTTTCCACCCATCTTGGAGGGGAAGCCACATTATGGAACTTAGCATCTCATTTCATGGTGGCCAGGAAGCAGAGACAGAAAACACCCACCATAATAAGATGTTTCTTTTTCTCTTTTATTCCATCCAGACCCTCGGCTTAAGGGTTGATGCTGCTCACATTCAGGGCAAGTTTTCCCCTTTAGTTAATCCTCTTTCAAAACACCTTTGCAAACACCCAGCAGTGTGCCTCACCAATCTCCTAAACCATTCTAAATTCAATCAAGTTGAGATCTAAACCAGCACCACAGGCCCCTTTCCCAGAACAACCTCATCCACCAAATCTCTAGACAATGACCCCCCAGGGCTTCATACAGTTTCTAAATTTTTGTTTGTTTGTTTGCCGAGATAGATTCTTGCTCTATCCCAGGCTGACCTGGAATTCACTACCTAGTCTCAGGATGGCCTTGAACTCATGGCAATCCTCTTACCTCTGCCTCCCGAGTGCTGGAATTATAGGCCTTCCCTCACTCCCATTCCATTAACTCCCCTCCTCTTCTCAACAAGTGTGTCTCCTTTTTTGATGTTTCTTCTTTTAGCCCTCCTCCATCGTTCATGGTAAAGTGCTCATGTCTGAATACTGTGCAGGACTTGTGGAGGTTAGGATAGCCAACAACCACTATGAGGTCGTGAATGTGCTGGTCACTTCATAGCTAGAGGAGAGTGTTCTTTCCAGAGTATTCCTCCCTACCCTCTGGCTCTTGCATTCTTTCTTCTCCCTCTTCTGCTCTGATCCCTGAGCACTGGAAGGGGAGTTGGTCTTCTCGGCAGCCTCTTATCCTCTCCAGCCATCTCCAAACAGAAACTTCTCTGGCCAGCAGTACCTCGATGAGTCTTAGTTCTACCCAGTCATCACCTCCATCTGCAAAAAGAAGCTTCTCTGATTGAAATGAAGAGCAGCACTAATCTATGGGCATAAACATAAATATTGGTGGGGACCATGCAGCCTCCTGAACTCAGAGGCCATCCTGAGAGAGCCTGGGATGTTCCGAGCTCAGACTTGCCCAGCCAGGCGTCAGCCTTCAGAGGAGCGTGGACTGCTCAGCACTGAGACCCCAGCCCAGCTGCGGACCTGCCTCCCGAGACAGAGGGTAAGACACCATCACACCATGCAGACTTGACAAGGAACCTGCAGGTGGATAAGGTAAGAGAGCAGATGGCACTTCGTGCCCAGGAAAGTCTCTAGTGCACATCCCTGGGGCTGTGTTGGTATTGCTTAAGGAGGGCACGGAGGACAAAGGGTTAAGAGGGTGTTGAAGTATGAGGTCAGAAACCCCGGTGGCTAACCCGGTAGGTGTTTCCCTATCTCCACCCTCAACTCTGTGACTCCCAACCCCCCAAAAAGCATGCCACATAGACCCAGGTTCGCACCCCAGCTGTGCCTAGAAGGTGGCAGTTCCTCTACCCCCACCATGTGATACATGCCCAAGCTCACGTCCACATGCAAAGCAGGTATTCACAGGTTGCTGATTTTTGCCAATCTCTGTTGTCCATTTCTTTCCCTCCCTCCTCCTCAATTTCTATTTAACCCACGATGCTGCTACAATAAATGGGATTTCTTATCATGGGATTTTTTTGTCATGGGATTGCTTGTCATGCTTTTCTCCCCCAGGTCTTTGCCCGTTATTGCACTGTAACACATGGGGAACCGTGATTCCCCTAAGAAGCCATGCTTCCAGAACTGAACACACACAGAGCTATGACACTTCTGCGGGCTCTCAGGCCCACAGACATGCCTCCATGGGTGCCTGGTTTTGGGTCTGCCGCTGCCGCTTGGAGCATGCCAGCTCCCTCCCTCCTCGTGGTCCTCTCCATGCCATTGCCATGGAGTGTGCCTGCGCCCCAGTGCTAGCCGGCCAATACCTGGCCCAGGACAGAGCTGGCCCAGCCCCCTGGTTCACTCCTGCACAGGCCCGGGGACCAGAAGCGGCCCTGGGAAAACTCCAGCCAAACCTGTTCTTGTTCCTTTTTCTTCTTTTATTAAAACAACATGGCTGTACTGGACTCTCCTAGGTGTACCAGAGGACAGCCACCCCAACATCACACAATGTCTCCACAGCTGGGTCCCACTCCCTTCTGCTCCTTAACCAAGTCTTTGCCATGGGCACCTTCCCAGGCACCCCTGGCCTCCACACCTTCCTTCTCTCTCCTTCAGATGCCCAGGTCTACTTCCTTTCCAGTTTCATTCTTTTCTTTCCAAGGTGACAGTAACCACTTGGGATAAATTATAGTCATCCTGGTTGGTTGTAGGTATAAGTAAATTCCATGATCCATTTCACTGGATTTCAATTTGACAAATATTTATGGAGCAATCTTGTGAGGTGAGCCTGAGAACCACTGAGCTTAATAAAGTCTGTCCCTCAAGACTTCACCCCACCATAACAGCCCTTCCTCAAAGGTGGCTCTCTGGAGTAGTATGGAGAGACGGATGGAAGGAGTGGAGAATGGACATGTAGCCCAGTAGTAGAACACTTGCCCACAGAGCACAAGGCCTTGGGTTCAGTGTCCATGGCTGAAATAAATAAAGAAAACAGTGTATTCTTTAAGGTGCACTTGGATTATAATATAATATCAAATGTATGATTTCATGATTGTTTAGAATAAGACTAAGGAAGGTAGTGTGTCAAACAAGCAAAGCCGTTTAAAGAAAAATATCATTTGTTGTGGCTTATGGTTTTCAATTTCATAAATTGAAAAATAAATCCTGCGGCTGAAAGAAAAAAAAAGAAAAAATATTTGGGAAATCACTTAGAAATGATAAAATCAGTGCAGATGATGGACTTCTGGCTGATTTTTAGGAACCAGGAAGTCTTGTATTTGAAAGACGTGTGTTCCTAAAGAGAATAAAAACAACAGGGGTGAATGAAGTAAACAGGCTGAGGAGCTGAAGTGGGACCTATGGGGAACAGCGAGGCTAGAAATGAGTTGAAGTTGGTTCATTTTACCCTAGTGATCTGTGTGGGTCATACATCAAGAAAGGCTTTTTGGAGGGCAAGGGTCATCACACCACGGATAAGATAGTCAGAAAATCGATTTACTGGATGTGACTGACTGGCATCAAAAATAATTTCTGACAATGGTTAACATTTGGGCACATCTTCCAGGATGAGTGTAGGCAGCGTATCATGATAGGCTTGCTTTCTGAGTGCTGAGTCATGATGTGGGGCAGACACCATGAACAAGTGTGGACTCGGTTGTCTTGTGGTGAGACCTCTAGCCACAATGAACTGTATCAGGTACTGTCTTGTTGCTAGGATAAAATACCCAACCAGAAGAAGTTCATGGAAGGAAAAGGGGTTGATTCAGTTTACAGGTTCACAGGGTAGAATTCTTCACAGCCAGGGAAGCAGGCAGGAACAGGAAGCGGGTGTCACACCCTCACCTCAGCAGGGAGGAAGCAGAGAAAGTGAACAGCAAGGGGGATCCGGCTAGACAATCTCAAGGTCTGCCCCCAGTGACACATTTCCTCCTAAGGGTTCCATGACCTTCCTTATTTAACCACAAGTCTATGGGAGACATGCTGCATTCAAACTACCACATGGACCCTATGGAATCCATCTGTGGTCACCTGTTCAGCCAGCATACAGAGCTGTCATTCATGTGGGTTCAGATCAATCCTCTCTTTTGCCACTGAAGTCATTTTCTAAGATGATGTGTATGGGAGGCTTGGTGACCACCAGTGGAAGACACAGTTTTGTGGGGTATTTTGAGTTTTTTCAACCAGGGTTTTATTATTTATTTATTTATTTTTATTTTTTGTTTTTCAAGGTATGGTCTCACTCTAGCCCAGGCTGACCTGGAATTCACTATGTAGTCTCAGGCTGGCCTCAACTGATGGTGATCCTTCTACCTCTGCCTCCTGAGTGCTGGGATTAAAGGTGTGCACCACCACGCCTGGCTTATTTTTTTTTTTTTTACTTTTTATTGACAACCTCCACACATATAGACAATATACCATAAGCATAAATATTCCCACCACCCTCCTTTCCCCCACCCCTTCACTGAATGTTTTTTCTAATTAGTCTCTCTTATATTTTTAAAAATATTTATTTATTTGAGAGAGAGAGAGAATGGGCACACTAGGGTCTCCTGATGCTACAGACAAACTCCAGATGCATGTGCCACTTTATGCATCTGGCTTTATGTAGGTGCTGGGGAATAAAGCCCAGGCTATCAGACTTCACATGCAAGAACCTTTAAGCCCTGAGCCATCTCTCCAGCCACTCTCTTCTATTTTGATGTATTTCTCCCTCTCCTATTATGCAGGGTCTTGTGTAGGTAAGTTAGCATCAACCACTGTAGGTCATGGAAATGTAAATGCCATCATGGCCAGTGTGTTTCCAGAGGACAGTATTATAAACCCTCCTCTCCTTCCTTTAGCTGTTATATTCTTTCTGCCATCTCTTCCACATGGTCTCTAAGCCTCAGAGGGTATGATTGAGCTTTCAATTAATCACTTCTTCTCAGCACTTTGTTGAGTTTTGAGTCATCCCCAGTGGTCACCACCATCTGAAGAGTAGCTTCTCTAACCAAAAGTGAAGATTAGCATTAATATATGGGTATAAACAAGTATTTAAAGGGCAGTTCGGTGGGCATAATATATTCATTTAGCCAGAAAAATAGCAGCAGTTTTTCACATTAAGGTTTATTAGCTCCCCAGCATAAGCTTTAGATTAGGTTTTCAGTGCTAGGCATAAATTCCCTTCCTGTGGAACAGGCCTCAAATCCAATCAGAGAGCAGGTGGGTTTCCCCATAACAGACATGCCACAATTGCATCAGTTGGCACATTTTTACTAGCTGTCCAGCTATAAAGATTACAGGGTCCACTGCTGGTTAAGACCATTGATGACTTTTCTTCCCCAGCAGGCTACACAGGTCTTTCTAACATCCTGACTGCTAGTCAACATTGGGGGAGCTTCTAACTCAGCTTCATTTCTCAGTAACCTGCAGCCCAAGCACGTGGTGTCTTTAGCAATAGGGTCTTACCATCTAGTTCTTGTGGGCAGCAAAGAGCCTGTAAGGTTTTGGGAGCATCAGGGACCTCCCTGACAAACAATTCACTGGAAGGTATCCCACCTCTGGCACTGAGGTTTTTTTTCTAACACTTTTTCTAATAACAATCTATGGCTTTTGGATACAACATTATCCACTTCCGCATGATACTTCTGCCCAAACACTTTTTGTTAACGTATGTATTGTGTAGCTAGAGAAGAAGTAGGTTTCCATATGGTTATTCACAACATCTTTAATTTTGATTGACCCTTTTCCCACCCCTTCCTCTCCTTCACCCCCTCCCCTGACTCCACTTAGATCATGTCACCCCAATTGTGCTGTCAGCCTTTAGCAGCTTCGCTTTGGTATAACTTAGATACGATAAGATGCACGTATCTAATACACACAACGTAATAATTTTTTTTAATTTAATGAAATGTGCTTAAACTTATGAAACTATCACCACAGCCAAAGTAACAGATATCCATTAACCTTAAACGTCCCTGATTTCTCCCCCCCCCCTCTCTCTCTCTCTCTCTCTCTCTCTCTCTCTCTCTCTCTCTCTCTCTCGGTGTATTAAGAATACTTAGTATGAGACCCATATTATATATTTTTTTCTGGTGTGTGTGTGAGCGTGGGCATGCATGTGTGTGGTCAGAAGAGAAGACAAGTTCAAATGTTGGGCCTCATTTCCACCTTGAGACAGGACCTCTCTGGTTGTTCACTGAAGTGTTCACGAGGCTTATGAGCTTCTGGGTAATTCCTGTCTCTGCCTCCCACAAGCATGCTGGGATTACAGAAACCTAACACAACATTAAGCTTTTTTGGGTGGGGGAGTTGTTTGTTTGTTTATGTGCTGTAGCCCAGGCAGATCCAGAATTCATTATGTAGTCTCAGGGTGGCCTTGAACTCATGGCAATCTGGCTTTTTAAAAGGGTTCTGGGCATCTGAACTCAGGTACTTACACCTGGATGGCAAGCACTTTATCCACTGAGCCATATCCCAGACCCCGTTGTTGAGAGAAGGTTTCATGTATCCCAGATGGGCTCTAAACCTCGCTGTGCAGCTAGGTTGATGCTAAAATCTTGCTTCTCTCTATTGCTGAGATTATAGTCACCATGCCCATTTTATGGGGTGCTGGGGATGGAGCACAGGCTTTGTGCACACTAGGCAAGCGCTCTTCCAGTGAGCCACATCCCCAGCTTGAGGCTCACCCGAGTGACACAGTCCTGTGTGGTTGACTCTAGGCTCTGTGCTTATGACACTGCAGATCTCTAGAACTAATTCATTCTGCACACCTGAGGCCTCATGGAGGTTCCTTACGGAGGTTCCTCAACCTTGGAACTACCTTAGGATGCAGCAATTCTACTCTTGGCTTTACACCTCCAAGAGTTGGAGTCTAGATCTTGAAGAGACAGCTGCACCCCCATATTCACAACAGAATGTCACCAAAGCCAAGAGATGAACAGGGCTCAGCTTGCACTTTGATCATTTGCTAGTTGGGACCGTACTTCCCGTGCCGTGTTGCTCAGGACTGGATTGGGTTTGGCACTGAGCCTCTGAGGCCAGAGGCTCCTCATTGCCATCTATGAGCTGTGAAAGAATCTGAACCTCCCAGCATGAGGGTGTGGGGACTGGCACACAGGCCCAGCTATGGGAGGACGTGAGATGAGGCTGTTCTAAAGCAACAGAGATGGCATAGAATTCAATTTGCTGTGGGGAAATGGGCACACTGCAGCTTTTTTTCATTTGTGTTCTAACACACAAAAGGCAGACCATGCTTTGAATGTCAGTCAGAGATAAAGACAGCCTCAGTTTAACCACTCAAGTCTGCTCAACGATGGTGAGAACATTTCCATGAGAGAGAGTGGGCATTACCACTGGGCCAGGATGAGCTGGTACAAGTTTATTGCCAGGGTCTCTAGGTTTCTTTTATCTCTGAGAACTCCAAATCTTTTCCCACCATCTCAGGCCTGCTCTTTCATATAAAACTCCTCTCTCCCACAAATCCTGTTCCCAAGAAACTTCTAGAAGTTTCTTTCTCAGTCTTCTGCAGGCACTGGCATATTTCAGCGAGGCTGGGTTATCATATAACTAATGAGGAATCCAGCAGCAGCTAGATGATCAGTGGAGAGATCTATAAGTGTGGGGGCATTCTTAGCACAAGGACAGCATATGGTAGCTGGTTATTGCACTATTCTAGCCTGCTTGCATTTCTATAACAAAACTCCTGGTGCTAGGGAATATATAAAGAAAAGAGGTTTATTTGGTTCATGGTTCTAGTAGCTGGAGAAACCCAAACACCATAGCCCTGTATGTGGCAAGAGCCCTGCTGGCTGCATCATAATATGGTAGAGAAACAGAGGCCGGCAGTGTGTAGAGGAGGCTGAGAAGAGGGGACAGCGGCCTTGTGCAGTAACAACTTTGTCTCTAATCACAGGAGCCCCAATCCAGCCTTGCAAAACAGTGGTAGTTCACCTGTGAAGGTGGAGCCCTCGTGGCTGACCTACTGTCTTAAAGGTTCCACTGCCTTACGCTGCCACAATGGGGACCAGAATCTCAGCACACAAACATGCGACATACAGATCATATCCAAGGCATAGCATTAATGAATGTCGTCAGTCAGCTTGGACCGGTGATACTTGGAATAAGAGTTTTAAAATTGGGAGAAATCAGGTCAAAGTTCCCTCCCATAGAGATGAGAAGCTAGAAGCATGAAGTCACTCCAGGTCAGCTAATTTTTTTTTTTTAAATTTCTTAGCACCTATCGCTTGGCAGACATCATGCCTGATTTGAAGGACAGGGGTGAATGCAGAAGGGCCAGACCTCCTTCTTGCCAGCTCACATGGCCAGTCTGAACAGATTTAGGACTTTCTTGTTTCTGTCACCCAGGGTGGGTAGACATCCCTCTGTGTCTGCAAGGGATTCATTGATTAGTTGAAACCTTGAATAGCGACATAAAATGCTCCCTAAAGGGGGCCATCATTGATCTTGATAAGTGAGGTCAGATCCTAGAGGCAAACCCAGGAAGCTGCTAGATTCCAGCTTCTCTTAACTTCAGCTGAAATCCACAAACATTTGTAATAGTGTCAGTTTATACCCAATACTTAAGAGTGCCAAGAGCTCAATGATAGATTTATCCCAGCTGCTCATGTAACAGAGCATTCTGGGACTTTCAGCTGTGGGTCCTGGCCCACCAATGCGTTATGAAATCAGGTCAGTAGATAAGCCCGCTTTAGGGAGAGGAAAATGAAAACAAAGAGCAAAGTAGAACTGAATAGAACAAAATAAAAATAGCATAATAGCTCACACATATTAAAGATAAATAGTGTTTCCAAAATATGGTATATATGTGTGCACATATGTATATATAATGTATAACATGCATGTGTACAATGATGTCTTTTACAAAATGGGCTCTTACTGAAAATTGTGATATAAATAGGAGTTTGAAGGTACATATCATTGAAAGGGGCTCATGTGCCTGTGGCAGAGCCCAGTAGGAGGCATGAGTTAATAGCATGCCAGTTATGTATTGCCATGGTAATGCTCCATAAGAACCAGGAAATCTCGATGGCACGCTGGGAAAGCATTGGTTTCTGATATGTGTGAGAGTCACTGAAGAGCTTGGCTGGCTCACACATCTGGACACCAGCAAGTGATCAGAGATGAACTTGGCTGGGATGAATGGGGCAATTTGGCGTGCTTTGAGTATGGTTCATCTTCTGGCAGACTCATTTTAGCATGTTCTTATAGTGATGGCATGAGCCAGGGGACACGCTCAATTGTGCTAAGAATTTTTAAGCCTAATTCCATCACACTATAATTTTCTAGAGATCAAAATCTCACAGCCAAGCCCAGAGTTAAGAGGGGCAGGTGCTGAAAATGACCCCACAAAGCATGGGGCCAGTCTACAGTCACCACGATAAGAGGATAGAATGAGTCAGCTTTGATTGAGAGCACCCCCTTCTCTGATCTTGATTTCAATATCTGTGCCAAGAACTCTAGAGGACATAGTTACAGCCTTTTCACCCTTGCAGCCTACCAAGGGAAAAATGTACAGATAACAGGCTAGGAGTTCCTGGCAAAAGATGGAGCAGAAAAAGGACAGGGCACCGGGGTGTGAATACCTGGCAATTCTGGGCAGGGTAAGGGTGAACAGCAACGGAGAAGGAGAAATGAGAGAGCCCACAAGAGGGGACCAAGGACAACCGGGAAGGCCTGTTCTTCCCAATTCTGCCCTTGGTTCTGGGTGGGAGAGAGATTTCGAATACTCCAGGAATGGAATAAGACATTAATCTCATTTCTGATGTAGAAAGAAACAAGGCTTCCAGTCTTTTCTGCTGGTTATCAAGGGGATGAAGGGTCACTTACTCTTGGAGCCTCAGTTTTCCCACATAAAGGAAGGAGGATGACGAAGGGTTCTAGCTGTGATCTGTCTCTTTCCTATTGCTGAGTCATGGTATAGATGTAATGCAAAAGTCCATGGTCCTCCTAAGGGTGATGAGGATACATTCTGGAATTTTCCCTATCTCATATAAATATCAACTCAGCCTTCTTCATGACTCTACTACTATGCTTGTTTGGCATACATGTGCCACATGAGTCTAGTCATACTTGTTGGTGATGTGATAGGAAGACCAGATCACTCGTTTTAAGCCGCAAGAGGGCAGAGAGGGAACCCAGCAGTGGAGGGAGGGCAGAGAGGGAACCCCAGCAGTGGAGAGAGGGCAGAGAGGGAACCCCAGCAGTGCAGAGAGGGAACCCAGCAGTGGAGAGAGGGCAGAGAGGGAACCCAGCAGTGGAAGGAGGGCAGAGAGGGAACCCCAGCAGTGGGAAAGAGGACCCCAACAGCGAAAGAGTAGTAGTATATTTCCTCCAGAAATCTGAGCTGAGAAGTACTTCCATGGTTCCTTGCAAAAAATAATTAGCATCCTCTAGAAGCTTCCAGAGCCTTCTGGCTCTTCCTTTTTCCATCCTTAGTTCTGGTAGGGCAAGACCTAACTTCCAAGGTCACTCTTCCTTTGGACCATTTTTAAAGGCTAACATGGAAAGAATACCCTCCACTTAAGAGGAATTTCAAGTTCATTTTTGGGGGTGCAGCAATGCAAGTGGAAGCAGCCCTCTCATTTCAGCTGTCCAGCTGGAAGACGCCCGAGTCCTCATGGGCATCTCTGTGGCCTGGACGTCCTCAGCCCTCCCTCACTGCTTATGCCCCTGGGAGCCGCCTATGGTCTCAGGAGGGCTGGAGATGGAGGCATTCTTGTTCAGACACTTGTTAGCTGTGGGAAGCTGGGCAAGCTCATTAGCATCACAGTAACTCAGCTGCTGACCTCTAAGTACTGGGACACTATCTTTTTGCATAGAATTGCTGTGAGCATATAAAATACCACCCAAAAGCACTGAAGGAAATCAATCATGGTTTGATACAAGTAGTGGGGCTGCCTAAGCCAAAATGAATTATTTTCAAATCGAAATGACTTTACAGATCTTATGGCACCTAAAAAGAAAGTTTTTGGTTTGCTTATCTTGTTTTAATTTTTTTTTTTTTTTTGAGACCAGAGGTTCACTATGTATACCAGTCTGACCTTGAGGTGCTGACCTCAGTCTCTCCAGAGAAGATAATCTTTTGTAAAGGCCTGAGCTCATTGGGATTGCCCGAGGTCCTGACACAGTCAATGAGCCTTCCCTTTTTTTGCCTTCTTCCTGATCAACTTAAAAGGTTTCACAGGTTTCAGTCCATGGTCAATGGGCCCTATTGCTGTCCAATGTGCAGAGGAGGGAGCATGTGGTGGGGAAGACGTGATCACCTCAGGGCAGCTGGGAAGCCAAAAGAAAGACAGGAAGTGGGGGGTGGAGAGGTAAAGGCACTTGCCTGCAAAGCCTAATGACTTGTGTTTGATTGTACCCACATAAGGCCAGATGCACAAAGTAGAGCATGCATCTGGAGTTTGTTTGCAGTGGTTAGAGGCCCTGGTGCATTCATTCTCATTCTCTCTCTCTCTCTCTCTCTCTCTCTCTCTCTCTCTCTCTCTCTCTCTCTCTCTCTCTGAAAATAAATAAATGTTTTTTAAAGACAGGAAGTGGCCTGAGTCCTAATATCCTTTTTAATATTTTATTTATTTGAGAGAGAGAAAGATAGAGAAAGAGAATGGTCATGCCAGGACCTCCAGGCACTGCAAATGAACTCCAGATGTGCATGGGCCACTTTGTGCAGCTGGCTCTACATGGGTACTGGGGAATCAAACCTGGGTCCTTGGGCTTTTCAGGCAAGAACTTTAACTGTTGAGCCATCTGTCCAGCCCCCTAATATTCCTTTAAGAGCATGCTCCCACTAGGTCTCACTTCCTGAAGGGTCCACACCTCCCAATACAGTCACAGGCTGTGTAGGTGTCTCAAGAGCCCATGTGTACAGTCACACATGGGTCTTGGGAGAAAACATCAGATCCAAATTGTAGGAACAATTTAAGTTCCTTAAAGTACACCCTCCATCACTTCCTTGTCCTCTTCATCTGGGGTTCTCCCCTCCCCTAGACCTCTGCAATCCCTCTCTCGTTTTAAGACTACTGGATTGTACCTAGTTTCTGAAGGCGTAGAGACAGTCAGTCAAGAAATAGATTTCCTTCTTTCCTCCCTCCCTCCCTCCTTCCCTTCCTTCTTTCCTTCCTTAAAAAAAAAAAAAAAAAGAATATTTAATTTTCAGGAGGGAAAGGGCTCTGAGTCAGAGGAGGGATGGGGTGAGCCTGCCCAAAGAAAGAAATAGACTTTCAAAGGGACACTTTATTCGATTAATTAGTCAATTCCCTTGTCGTAGAGGAGAAATTATCTGTAAACTGAGAAGACTCTTGTAGCAAGTAGCAAAGAGATAGTGGGTTGTAACAATAGGAGAACTGATTTGCAATGCAAATGAGCGACCAGCAGGCAAATGAACCCTTATGGGAAAACCACTCTAATCATAAACCGGATTGCTGGGGGGAGTCTGCAGGGTCAGGATCATAGCTCCGTGAATCCCCTCTAATAGAGCGTATTAGGGAATTATCCAGGTAGTTTTCTATGAAATTGCATTTGAATAAAACAAAATGCATTGCTTGCCAGTAGACAGAATCCTGAAAGATCAAATCCAGAATTGCAGACTGAATAATTTATGATTGTCACTCTCTAGCTGTGGAAGTTTGGGTAGAAGGCAGTCAGGCTTTTCCTTCTGTTGTTATTTGTAGGCAAACAAGTCATTGAAGCTTTTTTCGTGATACAATGTGACTTGCTGTGGATAGATAGCAGTTACGAATTTTCAAGCCCTGCCAAGCACTGGAGTACCCAGAAGGGACATATGTTTTCTCTGCTTTGTGTTCCAAATTTGCCTTAAAAACATGCTATTATGTGAAAGCCTGATTTATATTTTCAAGGAAAAGCACAATAATGGCCCTGTTTAGTAGCAGTGTTTTTCTAAAACGTATTTATATTGCTGTCTTTTCAAACGAAGTTGGCTAATGATCATTGGTTTTTTGCTTTTTGCGTGACATATGAAAATTTGATGAGGTCTGTGAGATTTAAGAACTGGTTTTTTTTTTTTTAAGTGCAATGGAAATTTAGCTAACATTACTCTGGACTCAGAGCCTGACAAATCTCCATAGTCACCTTTAATCCCTTTCCTTATTGTTGCGGCGGGCAGAGGAGGGGAAGCCTGCAGCCAGAGGCAAAGCTCAAACCCCGCCTGGAATCAAAAGGAAGTGTGTGTGCGCGCTTGCATGAGCCTGTGTGTGTGCATGTGTGTACTCCTGTGTGTGCAAGCGTGTGTGTGCATGCATGTGTGTGGGCAGTGTGTCTTCGTGTGCATCTGTGTGTGTGCGTTTGTACATGTGCATATGTGCGTGTGCATGTGTGTGCGTGTTCCTGTGTGTGCGCGTGTGTGTGTGCATGTGCACATGCGTGTGTGTCAGCGTGTGCATCTGTGTGTGCATCTGCATGTGTGCATGTGTTCGTGTGTGTGCTCATTTGTGTGTGTGCGCTCACATGTGCGTGCGCATGTGCATGTGTGCGTGTGTGTGAATCCTAGTGTGTGTGTGCACGCGTGTGCGTGCGCATGCATCTGCATCTGCGTGTGCATCTGTGTGTGTTCGTGTTCGTGTGTGTGTGTGTGTGTGTGTGTGTGTGTGTGTGTGTGTGGTGCTTGGATATTGAAGGTGGGCTGGGGAGGGCTGGCTCGAGGAAGGAGAAGCTGGGGATGGAGAAAGAGAGTCTTCATGGCCACATTTTATGCTTTAATGAAAATTGCTGTAGATCTCTTTATAAATGATATAATCACACTGGCTTTAGATTCCTTGCCCTTCACTACTATTATGAATGAAGGCTTCCCCCTGCTTTCTCAGCAGCATCTCCAGTGAATTTATTGGGCAAAGAGGAATGTGACTCTTTCTGGATTGGGGAGCCCTCTCCTGGGAAGCAGGGCCATATTTTGTTGTTGTTTAATTGTGCTTTTATTCAGGAATGGAGCTAGAGAAAGGTGACAGACTAATTCCACATAATTAGGTAGTTAGTGAACAATTGTTATAATAAAATTTTCAAGAAATATTAAAACAGAGAAAAAGATACCTTAGGATGGTGAAAAGGTAGAGGTTTGTGGGAGAGATATGGAGTAAAATTGGCATTATGTTTTAATTTCTGAGTAGGCTCTCATTGTATTGCTGAGGCTGGTCTTAAACTCCTGGGCTCAGGTGATCCTCATAGCTCAGGTTTCTGAGTAACTGGGACTATAGATATACAGCACTGTGCCCAGTTAATGTAATATTTTAATTGCTTTGTGCAATTTAGGAATAAATATGAATCATATAAATATATAAATCAGTTTTCATATTTTGAATTGTAAAGACTCAGAAAAATGCTATGTGAAAAATTGAAAATAATAAAATTGTCCTCCCTACAAGTTTTCAATTTTAAAGAAATTAATTTGTAAATCCTAAAAATTGTTTCATCTACCATACAATTCACACCAGGGTGCGAGAGGAGAAGTTACACAAGTTCTCCTATAGGTCTCTCCTTGTGAAAACTCAACTCTGGCTTCTGTTCTCATTTGTGATCTGTGATTTTGGGAAGCTTTGATGGATACTGGAGGAAGTTTGGTGGAAGACACCCTGAGGTTTCATAGTAATGCCATTGATCAATGGATAGGGTCTCATCCCTGAAGACACTGGCACACAGGACCCCTGGACTAGGGTTTCATCCCTCAAAACACTAACACACAGAACCCCTGGACCAGGGTCTCATCCCTCAAGACTCACAGGACCCCTGGATCAGGGTCTTATCTCCCAAGAACCTTTGGACTATGACATGGCAAACATTTTCAGTCTCTCTGTCTCATTTCAGTTCAGTTCCCAGTTTTGTTCCTTCCTCTTTTGTCTCTCAAATCAATGCCTACCTTGATCCTTGTTCACCTCTCCTTTCTGCCACTCCAGAGAACCCAACCCCATGCCAGAATCTGGGGCCAGGGGATCAAATGCGGTGAAGTAGAGACACAGAACTGTGGGGTTGCAACAACTCAGACTTTACAGGAAGAAGAATGATGGGTGTTTAAAACTTACATTTTATGAGCATGACTATTAGCACTACGATTCTAACATATTTTCTCCATTTCTTTCTTTTTTATAAGCTTGAACACCAAGTGACCCTGGAAGAGCTACAAAACTTAAATGCACTCTTTCAGGTGGGAATTAGCCAGGTAAACTTTTAAATATTCATCAGGGCAATTTGGCTCTCTTCTTGATGGTTGAGTTTTCAGTACAACGTACAATATTTTTAAATTTTCTATAAAAAATTTTCTATAAAATAGTGATGAAGAATATTTTTTGATTGTCAGTTCTTGAAATTAGAAACAAACTGTGAATGCATCACCCCCCAAAAAAATGAACAAAAGGGAAACCATGGGAGGAACTGACAGTCTAATTAGACATTCAATTCTTTGGACTTTTGCTTCTTGACTAAACAAAATACAATGGGCATCTATGTTCCTAGATAATTATTCTATTTCTTTTGTCTTCTAGGAGCATGAAAAGAGAGGAAGACACCTGCTGGATATGGAAACTTTCAAATGCATAATGAAGCAGAGCACGAAATTACAGAATAAAGTAAATGAGTTTTATAAATCCAGGATCATTGTGACCACAGTGAATGCTTTAGGCATGTGAACCAAGTAGTTCTCCTCATCTATCTGTAAGATCACTCTCTGCTCGAAGCTGCGATTCTACCAAGACTAATACATCTAATACATCGGGTTTACTGGACAGGCTACATGGGAAATATTTCTAAATTACGCAGTAAACTAGAATAAGAAGATTTTAGAAAAGGAAAAGGGAGCTCATTGTTTATTTGTATATATGTATTTATTACAAAGATGCTCTTTTAATTTTTATTAAACCCCCCCCCCATTGTAGTCAGCTCCACATTGCTGAGAAGAACCTCCAAACCAGGAATAGTTTAGAGAAAGAAGGTATTTATTTGAAGCTTACAGATCCAGGGGGAAGTTCCGTAATAGCGGAAGAGATTGGCTGCCTTTCACAGATCCAAGCAGAGAGAAACCACCACCAAACAACCAGCACCACAAACAAGCACAACCAGCAGCAAAACAGCAGGGACCCTCAGCAAACACAGGGACCCAGGCAGACCTCATAACTCTCTTCATACCTTTAGACTGAAATTCAGATCTGCCCTCAGTATCACCTTAAGACTGGACCCCAGAATCTGCCCCTAGTGACACATCCTCCAGCCAAGCAGCTGGAGACAAGCTTTAATAAACCACCTGAGTCTTGGCGAATACACATTCAAAGGACCACAGAGGTCCATTCATACAGAAACACATGCTACTCCCCAGCTCTGGGCTGGTGGAGGGAGGGACCTGGTCACTCTGGGCATAGCCACAGGGCAGAAGGCCAGGAAGAGGCCTTCTGTTGGCCCGCATCCTCAGAATAGGACTCATGATACTTACTGCATGACCCTTGCAGCTCTAACCTTGTTCTGAGCTCAAGTGTGCCCAAAGCAGGTCTCCCAGGCTCTGCTTTGTGGTCACGGGTGGTCTGGGTAGACAGCCTGAGCCCACGCTGGAATGGCTGTCACCCCAACGCCTTTCTTTTCTGCTACATCTCTGATCCCAGGCTTTTCTTGAGGCCATACCTCTGTGTGATTGCATTTGCTTGGACATTCATTCCAAAAATCCTTATCAACCATTTGCTCATGGTATGGCTTGAATTCTGGCACTGCCCACCACATTTAAGAGTCCATCTCTGTCATAGACAGCTTCACGTTGCTGGATGAACTTCCAAACCAGACACCATTTATGGGAGGAACAGGATTTATTTCAGGTTTACAGATACAGGGGAAGTTCCATCATGGTAGAAGAAGCTGGCTTCCTTTCACAGATCTAAGCAGCAAGAGAAAAGCACCACCAACACCAGCACCACAAACAGGCAGAAACCTACAATATGACAGCTGGGTCTCTAGGCAGAGCTCCAGCACTCTGCACACCTTTGGGCTGTTAGGGTCTGAGGTCGACCACCCCTCAGAAGGACAGAGGACAGACATGATAATGCAAGCCACACAGTGTGGTTTATTTCCAGCTAGCTGGGGTCCAAATATCTTCCCAGTGCAGCAGGTTTCAACATGGACCCTGAGCACAAGATTCAGGCAGCTTTTATAATTTATCTTAAGCAGGCACAAGTCACACAGCAATTTTCCATAGTCTTTGAAGTTACATATTCTGGCCCATTCCCGTCACCCGTATCCTGGTGGGGGGGGGGAGATAAATTCCAGGACCCACTCCTCCAGATAAACATTTGGTCTCTTGACAAAACCACCCAAAATGTCCCTCATCTTGTTGGGTAAAATTAGCCAGTTGCCTCCCTTGTTCCTCATTCCAGTAAATTTTGGCCCAGGCCATCATGGCTGTTGTCAGGCTAAGTTAACTATGTGCCTGACAGGGCTAGAAATCAGATCCACCCCCCAGTGACACCTCCTCCAGCACAGCAGATGGAGACAAGCTTTAATAAAACACCTGAGTTTATTGGGGGACACACATTCAATCTACCACAATCTCCATTGGAGTGAGACTCGGAAGGAACAGGTGCTGAGCTTGGTTCCCCAGCCAGAGTCCTTTTCTTCACTAGCGCTGGGTGTGTTCTTGCCAGAAGGTGCCCAGGTGTTCAGAGACCAGACATTCCTCATTCTTTCAATTTCACTATTAACTATTGCTACTGGAAGACAGACAGACCGCCCCCCCCAAGCCCCAGGTCCTACAGAACAACTAACATCTCATTGACTACCAAGGACCCATCCACTGAGCATCTCCAGTGAAGTAATCCAGGCACACTCGTGAGATAAGAGAACTGTTGTGTTTGAAAGGACCTCGGAGTGTTCTTACTCCACCACCCCTTGGGTGCTCACTGATGTAATTGGTGGCCTGCTCCTAAAATAAAACTCCTTCTGTGGTTGGTGTTTCTTTTATGCTAAACCTAGCACCAGCATATAGCTTCAGCTGGAGATAACTTAGTAAGCTAATTCATTTCAAGTTTGGAAATGTTTAGGAATAATGTTCCCTTTATCAGCCAAAATTGGCATTTACTGACATTCTATCATTAACCCAATTCCTATGTGTGGAGCTGCTTTATTAGGTATCTATTGTATATAACAAGGTATCAAAAACTAATGAACTTAAAAGTGATACACAATCATTATGCTCCTGTTTTTTTTTATTAGAAACCCTAGAGCTGGGAAGATGACTCAGTGGTTAAAGGCAAGCCTTGCTTGCAAAGCCTGCCAGCCTGGGTTTGATTCCCTAATACCCACGTAAAGCCAGATGCACAAAGTGGTGTGTGTATCAGAAGTTTGTTGACAGCACTGAGAGGCCCTGGTGCACCCATACTCTTTCTATCCCTCTCTCACACAAAAAATAAATAAGTAAAAATATTCAGATGCAGATGGCGGGGGAGAGGGAAGAATGCTTTTTTTAAAAAAAAAATCCTGGCATAGTCTCACTGTGTCCTCAGAGGCTACCCTTAGCTCCTTGGTACCTGGGCTTCTCTACAAAGCAGTTGACAATATGGCCCCTGGTTTCATCAAAGGAAGAGAACCTGAGAGCAAGATGGAGGTTATAATGTCATGTGACATCCCTTCAATACTGAGTAGTGCCATTATCCACAAGCAAGTCATGCAAGACAGGGAAATGACATAGGCCACCAGAGCCAAGAGGACCAAAGGAATGGCTGCCATGCATGGTCTGCTGCAGATAGACAGTTCTCTCTTCTCCCCCCTCCCCCCTCTCTCTCACACACACAAGCACACACACATGAGCCCCCTCCCCATGCTTGTCCTTTGGATTTGCTTTAGCCTATTTCTTGGGCTGAAACTGAGCAAGACAGAGGGAGCTTTCTGGAAGCACAACATTTGAGATTCCCAGGTCCTTCTGCTTCCTGGGTCTGGGTTCAGAGTTCAAGTCACTCACTGGGGACACATTTTGATGTAGTGTGCTGAATTCTGATGAGCAGTCCTATAATGTTTTGGAACAAATGTCCCAGAGATTCTTGAATATCAGACTTGTTTGAATGTGAAATTCATAAATTAGAAACATGAAGCAGTCCCCTCTTTCTGTACTTCTTTCTCCAATAATCTAGTGATGTTCATAAACACACTTATTTTTTTTCCTCTCTAGAATGCTAGACAAATAGAACAACTTTTCATGAAAATAGACCATGAAGCAGTAGGGAAAATCCAGTGGGTAAGTCATGTCTTATGAATCCAACTTAAAGTCAGTAAGGATCTGTAGAACATTTTTGGGGGGAGTCTAGTTATTTCTGGAGTTCCTTGTACCCCTCAGTACCTTTAGCCACTTGAAACTGCATCAAAGGCACATACTTGTTTGCAATTTTAAAATTACTGTATGGAAGGGTTTAACCTGGGATCTCAGTAGCTGAGATAAATTGCAGAAAGGTTATCCTAAAACCAGAGGTTGAAGGGCAAACTCAGCACTTGACCTAAAAGCCAAAGTGAATACCAGTGAGAGAGAAATCCCTCGGCAGCAATGGCTGGTGATCACCAGCACCCATGAACATGCTGAAAGGGTTTAGACCCAGGGCATTCACAGAGGAAATTCTCAACTTATATCATGATCATCATTAACATTAGCCACTTTGGGTGGTGTGATAACAAAGAGGCCAGACGTCTGCTTTTAGCATTCCTGGCCATTGGTGCCAGTGTCCTTCCATTGTTCTGAGATGAATTAAGTCCAAAAATGACAAATTGAGCAGTAAACTACCTCTATTCAGATCTTTGCCTAATTCCCCAACCAAATCAAATATAAGTGCTCTCATTGTCCTCAGATTTGAAAAGGGCTATTCAAGATTCCAGGGCACAGAAAGGGAAGAGTAGGGCTTTGAGAAGAGTGAAGAGGATATGTAAATTCCCCAGGTTCAAAGACACTCCCCCCGCCCCCATTTCTCAGGTTCAAGGACCCAGGCCTCCTCCTCTTTAACCACAATGTTCTTTTCCTAAGACCTTTGTTGCGGTCAGCTTTCTAGTTGCTGCGCAGAAAGAACCCAAACAAAAGTGGCTTGTGGAGGAATGGGTTTATTTGGCTTACGGACTCAAGGGGAGACTCCATCCTGGCAGGGAAAACGATGGCTTGAGCAGAGGGCTGGACATCACCTCTGCCACAGCACCGCAAACAGCAGCAGAAAGGTGTGCCAAATACTGGCAAGGGGAAGCTGGCTTATAACACCCAAAAGCCCACCCCCAACAACACAGCTCCAGTGAGGTTGTAAAATCCAAACTGCCATCAGCTGAGGATCGATTACCCAGAACACATTCATTTGTTTGTAGGGGGCACCTGGATCAAACCATGACACCCTTAAAGGAGTCATATGAACCCATGCTTAGGAACTGAGCTGTCAGATAGATGGAGATGCAAGTTTCTGGCCAGTTTGTTGTTTGATCTCAAGCAAGCCATTGAACTTGTCTAAGCTTGAGTTTTTCAATGTATCTAGTACAGGTAGCTGTATTCCCGCAGTTGATGGTCCATGTTGTGTGGGACAATAATGAAGACCACCATTGCTATGGCAACCCTTAGTCCCCCCACTCCCCCCCCACTTTTCTAGAAAGAGGGAAACCATGGGAGGAAGACCCACAGCTGGATACTACACCCCCAGGCCCAGCTGAAGGCACAGCACAGGTGTTACGCCCCTCCATCCAAGTTGACAACCAAGTTCAAATGCTAACAATTACCTGAAGTCCAGGAAAAGAATTATCCATTCCATGATAGGAAAGCAAATTTTCACAAGCTAGAAAGACAGTGTATACTCAGAGACTTGTCCTTCGTGTTCCAGGATGGCTTCTGCACGTATCTGCAGCTCGAGTACTCGGAACAGGCCAAAGCTGCTGAAAGTCAGAAAGAGGTGTCCTTCCAGCTGCCTGCCATGCTGCAGAGACTGTCACACAGGGGGCCTGTGCTTTGCATCCTTTCTGTGCCTGACACCTTCATTATGATCCGAGAAGATGGAGCTATTTATTTCTGGTCCCTGCAGCTGAAGTTGAAAAAAAAAAAGAAGATTTTTGTATGTGATTTTCATTTGATAAGGATGCTGAGTTGCTGCAGTTGGATTTTATTTGCTATTTTAAACTGCTCCTTAAGTGCATGATTGCATAAATTGTGCCCTTGAATATAATATATTCACACTGGATTTTGCTCCGGTCTATGGAATGCCAATAAAATATGAGCCCTGCGTGTAGGGCAAGTTAATCCTTCTAACATCATCAGCCGGGTGGTGAATGACACCTGGTTCTGCCATGTCATTTATCATTGTAATGAATGATAAATAGAATGGAACATTCCTTTTTTTCTGCCATTTTTTGTTTTATACATTAAATAGATATGCAAGGGTTTCTCTTCAGAGAGCCTACAGAGCCACAGATCAGAAATTCAAAGGGAAATAAGAGAATAACAAAGCCCGGCCCATTTTAGAATGCATCCCCCCCTTGAGAATCATTCTTTTGGTTTCACAATCAACAAGGATCTGAGCCGTTGGAATGTCACAAACCCTGTACAAGATGCTAAGGGGACGGAACCCAGGAAACTTAGAAGCACACTAGGAGTTACAGCCAAATCTCTCGGGCTGCTGGGTTGTCCCTCCCAGGAGTGGGCACCAAGCTGGCTCTTTGAATCTATGTAAAAAGTTCCTTTCCCTTGAAGAAGAAATCAAAGAAGCTTATGGATTAGAATGGCTTGAGATCACTGAAATTTCCTATTCATTGAAAACAACTATAGAGGGCTGGAGAGATGGTTCAGCAGTTAAAGGCTCTTGCTTGCAAAGCCCGATGGCTCAGGTTTGATTTCCCAGGAGTACTCACATAAGGTCTGATGCACAAAGTGGTACGTGCATCTGGAGTTGGTTTACAGTGGTAGGAGGCCCTGGCATGCCCATTCTCTCTCTCAAATAAGCAAATAAAAAAATTTAAAAGGACTATAGTTTATTCATCTCTGACCTTCAATCCCACAGGTCAAGCCCATCGGTAGGAGACCCAGGCGGGTGACAGATGTGGTCAGCATGCCACCATACAACAAGCTGATCATCGGGACTGTGTGTTAGAAGTTCATTAACCAGAAGTGACCAGTAGTGATGTGGAGAGGTCCACTTCTATGTCAGATCATCCAAACACACACTTTTTGGAATGAGGATAAGTCAGAGACACTTTTAAAAGCTATTAGGACTCATATGTCAAAGGCACTGCATGAAATAACGGTTTTGTCTGACTTATTGCAGTAATGGCTTTGCTCTGAATATAGACAGGTGCCCTCTTTTAAGCAAAACTTCCGGAGCAAAGGAGTGGGCCACATGAGAAAAATATTAGCCTAAGTACTTTTTGAAAAAAAATTTATTTTAGATTGAATAGTATTTGTGTTTTATTATCTATCCAAATTCAGTCTTGAGTGAACTGGACTAATGAAAACCTCATAGTAAAGTCATGAATGTGCTCACTTTTTAAAAAATTATTTATTTGCAAGCAGAGAGAGAAAGAGAGAAAAACTGGGTGTGCCAGGGCCTCTAGCCATTGCAAACGAACTCCAGGTGCATATGCCACTGTGCATCTGGCCTTATGAGGGTACTGTGGACTCGAACTCGGCTTGTTAGGCTTTGTAGGCAAGTGCCTTAACCACTGAGCTATCTCTCCAGCCCTATACTCACTTTGAAGAGTGGGCCTTGGGGGTTGGGAAGTGAGAACCTGAAGACTTCAACGCTGGAGGAGCAGGAACTAAGATCCCAGACAGGGAGGCTGGGGAATTAGGGGATTTAAGCCCTGGGCTTTGTGGGGGAAGGGGGAACTAGAGGAAGAGGCTAGGTTTGGAGGGGTTCTCACAGTCCTGACCACTAGACACACACTTCAGAATCCCTCTCCACTGTGTCCTTTTCAGAAGTCACTGGTTGCCTAGACCTTAACATTTTCATGACCTAATGGTTAATCCAGTCTCAGCCTATCCTGGCTATTTTATTAGATATATTATTTAGACATATTTAGATACATTAAAATATATATTGTTTAGATATATTATCAATACATCTTCAGATATATTATTGTTTAAATATATTAGATATATTTTTCATGTTCAGTTTAATGATTTCTTTATTATGTGTTCTTTTCATTCACATATAAATATAGTTAATATAATTTAATTACTAGTAACAACTCTAAAGCAACAGATGTAAATTTATATGATCTGAAGAGAAACCAATATATGTAAATTTATAAACTCTTAAGCCCTTTTTTGTTTTGTTTGTTTTTCCAGGTTGGGCCTCACTCTAGCCCAGGCTGACCTGGAATTCACTCTGTAGTCCCAGGCTGGCCTCGAATTTACAGTGATCCTCCTACCTCTGCTTCCTGAGTGCTGGGATTAAAGACATGAGCCACCATGCCTGGCTAACTCAGCCCATTTTTTTGAAAATTTTTCTATTAGTTTTACTCTCCTAGAGACATGCTATTTGCCAGCCTTTATGGGTTTCTTTGTACTCATTGATACATGTGCATTGTATGTAATGATCATATCAAGGTTATCATTCATCTTCATTGATCATCGATCAAATGTGAATCATTTTTATGTATAGGGAATTTCTAGTCATTAAATGACATCCTGGATTGTTTTAAAAAAATAGCTGCTAACTGTGCCATAGAAAATCTGTCTTCTTTGGGTTTTGGTACTTGGCATTTAAATTCTCTCCATCCTTTCTCCCCATCCTTCCCCCCACCTCCCATCACAGCTTCTAGTGACCACACTGTGTCAAGTTCAGTGTTCCTAGTCTCCACCAATGAGAACACAGAGTATTTCTCTTTCCTTGATTTATTGCATTTCAGAAGGATCTGCTCTGGTTTGAATTTTCAGCATGAGGCTGAAGAGATTGCTCAGTGGTTAAGGCACCTGCCTGCAGAGCCTAATGACCAGGGTTCAATTTCCCAGTACCCACGTAGAAGCCAGATGCACAAAGGGGGTGCATGTATCTGGAGTCCCTTTGTAGCAATTGGAGGCCCTGGTATGCCCATTCTCTTTGCCTGTCTCTTCTCTCTGTCTCTCTCTCTCTCTCTCTCTCTCTCTCTCTCTCTTTCTCTCTCTCTCTGTTTGCAAATAAAATACTTTTTTAAAAAAGAAGCATGCTCATGGCCTTATGCATGTCAGCATACACCAGTTCATAGATTGATACAGTAGTTTATTAGACCCTGTGAGCTGGCCGATAGACGATGAGGCAGATCACATTCCACCCAGAGTCAGGGAACCCCATTTGAACTGCAGGAAGAATGGACGTGGTGGAAAGGGATTTAACACAGGCCTAGAGTGTGAGTAGGAACGAACTCAGGGTGTTTGCAGTACTAAGTTGTCTTGGTCATTGTGGTAGTTTTGAGTAAAAGTCCTCCAATAGAATTTATTATAACTGTGAATTGTCTTCAGCCTTCTGGCTGGAAGAAGTGTCACTTTGGCCTGGCCTCCTGGGGTCTAGCCCTGAGGTATTTCAAACTGGATGCAAAATAATAGGGATAAATATGCAAAAGAAAAGCCTGAACCCCATTCTGGCAGTTCTGCATTTTTGTGAGTTACAGAGTGTGCTTACTTGCTCGAGGTGCTGGTGATGGGTTTCTCTCTCTCTCTCTCTCTCTCTCTGCTTACTTCTGTGAAAGGGAGGCAGCCTTTTTCCTTAACTTCCCCTGGGTCTGTTACTTCAATGAATACTTTCCTCCCCAAAATTGTGCCTGGTTTTGGAGATTCATCCCAACAGCGTGTGACTGACTACGACAGTCATCCTTGTCCATTAGCTCCAAGAAAGGCCACCTGAGAAGGTCAAGGGGCAGGTTAGGAAGACAGGAAGTGAAGGAAGCACAAAGCTAACCTTCTCTTGGTGAGAGAGAGGTCTTCACCCCTGCCTTTCAGGTCAAACAATTTTGACATTCTCAACATCATTGTCTGGTGTTTTGAGCACTTGGCAAATCCCAGAGCAATGATTTTCTCATGTGTCATCTCATGGTGTCTTCACAATTACTCTGCCACATAGAACTGTTATGACCCCAGTCACATATGGGAAACATCACAGTTCCCCACTGTACCAGCCCCTGAGGGAGAGGACCAGCTTTGTGATCACGGTTAGCACCTGGCTGAAGAGATGTCCCCAATGTGAGGAGCTGAGAGGGAGCCCAGGGCTTAGGCAGAGGGTGTCCCCAGAGCAGGCTTTTGCACAGTAATGAAGTGGGGAGTTTACAAATGCCTCCAACTGTGCTTGACTTTTGAACAGAAGCCGAGAACTGTAGTTATATGAGCTCTCCAACCTGGAACCTTACTGTCAGATGAGTGGCCTGGAAGCCATCCCTCTGAAACTGGATTACTGGTAAGAAAGGAAGGCTAGCTGCGGGTGGCTTGTCAGGCACTGGGCCATGCCCACATGCTGGGGCACCAGGCAGCCTGTTGTCAACATGTCCCATAGCCCAGTTGTATTGAGAAAAGAGGGACCTTCCTTCATCAAGCAAGGAGAGAGCACCCAGAGGGGTAAAATTGGCTTTGGAGTCATGCTGTTATCAATGATATTTTAGTGGTAGCTAGAATAATCGTGAAACTTGACTCTAATCACCACCTCTTAATGTCCACCAACACTGCCCAGCTTGGATGGGGTCCTAATCAGTTTCCTGTTCAATAATAGAATACCTGAGGATGAACAATTTTTAAAGATAAGAGGCTAATTTTGCTGGTGGTTCTGGTAATAGGATGTCTAACACAATGCCGGCATCATCTTGGCTTTTGGAAAGGACTTTCTGATGCTCTGATGCTTGGTGAGAAGAAGAGAGCTTGGGGAAGAAGAGAAAAATTCAAGGAGTGGGCTTCTTTTGTAGCAGCTGGCTCTGAGGGTAATTAAACCAGTCTCTTGAGGGGAAAACTGTAATGGATTTTCAAAGGCTTGGCCCCTGTTGTAGCCAGCTTCATTCTGATGGAATGAACTTCCAAACAGACACAGTTTATGGGAAGAAGGGATTTATTTCAGGCTTACAGATCCGGGGGATGTTCCATAATGGATGCTGGTTTCCTTTCTCAGATCCACAGAGAGAGAGAGAGAGAGAGAGAGAGAGAGAGAGAGAGAGAGAGAGAGAACCACCACCAGCACCACCCACAAGCACAAACTGGCAGCAAAACAGCAGGCTAGACTGCTCTGCAAACCTTTAGGCTGGAATTCAGATCCGCCCCCAAACTCACCTTAGGACTGGACCCCAGAATCCACCCCCAGTGACACCTCCTCCAGCCAGGCAGCTGGAGAACCAAGTTACAAGCTTCAAAAAACATCTGAGTCCGTGGGGGGACACACTCAAATCACAGCCTCCTTTATCCAATCACCTCCCACTCGTCCCCCCACCTCCCAGCACTGCTGAGTGAGGGCTAAGTCCACACGAGGTTCCATGGGAAACACATTCAAGGCATGACACTGACTTTCCTCTGCCTTCCCAAGCCCATGGCATTATCTACTCAGAGATCCCTCAACACGCACCAGCCCAACACTGCTCCTTCCCTCATCTACCCTTCCTGCTGTGTCTGTTGAGCACCCACTGTGTGTCACGTTGTTGAATAAGACCTGGTTCCCAAGAGGTCATGTAGTGTCATGGAGCAAGTAGCGCCTGCAGAAATCCTACTGTTCTCCACAGTTCAAATGACACCCCAGTGATGGATGTACCCAGACTGTCCCTCCTGGGAGCTTCCTCAACCTGCAGCTGTGCAAATGATCCTCCCAGCCACTGAGGTATAGGTCCTGAGTAAGTTGTGGGTAGTGCCAACACCTTGGGTTTGCTGCCTACTCTCTGGTTCCTACACACCTGTATAGAGTTGTATATAGTTGGTATATAATAGATGCTCAAGAAGCATCTGTGGAAAGACCAGGTTGGGTATCTGCCAGTCAAGTAAGGGGCAGCATCATTTTGTCTTTTCCACCACCACCCTCATTTTTCTTACTATAAAACAGAAGTCTCTTTAGCTATGAAACAATTTCAGTAAGATGGTTCTCTCGCTCATCTCTCTCTCTCATATACCAATCATTCTTGGTGTTGAGAAACACAGAAAAGTAGATGGGTTTAGAAGAAAGTGACTGAAAAGCAAACTTATCAGATTCTCATAGAACAAAAGTAGAGGAGAGACCATTGGCCCCTGTTCTGCCTGCCCTGCCAGGCCCCTGGGTGCCACTCGGAAGACTCAGGAGACTTGCATACACACCTTCTGCCTGGAGGGCCCTAGCCTCCTCTGCAAACCCAGACCTTCCCACCTGCAGTGAAGGACAGGGCTGGAGGGCTGCAGGCTCTCCCTGAACTTGGCACCCAGGCTCCCAGTCTGTAGGAACCAAGGGTTGCTGAGTGGTGGCTGTCAACTGCTTTTGACCTAAGCTTACTTGCATTTACATGGGCTCTGTCATGGCTTTCGGGAAGGGCCATCTGGGTGAGAAGAGAACAAACTCTGGAAAAACTCATGAGGATGGAACTGAACTTGTTGAGACAGCCACCTTTGGGCAAGATGGCCACAAATTCTATTTCTGGTGAGGCCTCCTCTCTTCCTGGTCTGTAAATAACCACCACCTTCTTACTGTTTGTTCACATGACACCTTCTTGGTGAGTGAGTGCAGAGAGTGAGGGAGCTCTCTGGAGTCTCTTGTGAGAACATGAATCCTGTCATGAGGGCATCACCCTATGGCTCCAGCTAGTCCAGAGGTGTATCTCCAATTACTATCACATTGGGGTCAAGGGACATAAGCATCAGATCTGTACCCATGACCTCCACCACCTCAGGCTGTACAGGAGCTGCATTGCCTCTCTCCTGCCAAATTCACTCATCTGGGAAGGAGTCCACGGCACTGGCCACACTCCAGCCTCACCAGCAAGTGATACTGTCTGTTAATGTCCTTCACTGAGAGTCCCTTCTCTCTGTCTCACCATCCTATGGGAAAGGAAGGTGATTCCCAAAAATTAGAGGTGAAGTTTGGGATGCTTCTTCATCCCTTTGAAGTGAAGACTGTGTTTTCTTCTTTTTTCATATAAGCATTTACTTATTTATTATTTATTCTATTTGAGAGATAGACACAGAGTGAATACAGGCATGCCAGAGCCTCCTACCACTGCAAACAAACTACAGATGCATGCAACCACTTTGTGCATCTGGCTTTATGTGGGTACTGAGGATATGAACCCAGGCCATCAGGCTTTGCAGACAAGTGCCTTTAACCACTGAACCATCTCTTCAACCCCCTGCTTCTGTCTTTATTTCTATTATCTATCTTCCAGGTACACTCAACAGAAAACCAGTCCAAAGTATCACTGTATAACCCCATAAACTGAGTATGGGGATGTTGGGGCTGGGAATCATGTTACCCAAAGACCACCCATAAGGCTGGCTGACTTGTTCTTCAGTGGTTTCTCACTAAGTATGAGCATGTACGTGTCCCCCCCCCATTTTATCTCCATTTCATCTCACCACCCTTCACACCCAGACCTGATCACATAGAGCAGTTATAGGACCAACATGGTATTTATCATAATACCTGGGAGACTGGAGCTGTGGTAAGCACAATGGTAGCTCGTTACAAGCACTGAAGGCTTCAGGAGCATTAATCATGATGTCTGAGTGCATTTGTGGGAGCACATTGTCAACTAATTACCACGTATGAGACCCATTCTATCATTACCTCTAATATATGATTTAACATATAATACAACTTCTATTTTGTAGCATGCACACCATTGTAGACACACTCTGAGGTATACCTCAGCCTGAAAACTTCTAGATACAAAAATAAAACTGAAAGAAGGCAAGGGAATTTTTGTTCTGCAGTGTTGGGATCAAACCAAGACGGTATGCTAGGCAAGGGCTCAATCACTGAGCTAGATCCTTAGCCTAGGAATATTTTCTTAATGTTAAAAAATATTTTTAAATATTTTTATTTATTTGAGAGAGAGAACAAGTATGGGTATGCAGGGCCTCTTGTACTGCAAACAAACTCCAGATGCATTCACCACTTTGTGCATCTGGCTTTACATGGGTCCTAGGGAATCAAACCCAGGTCATTAGGCTTTGCAGGCAAGTACCTTAACCACTGAACCATCTCTCTATCCCGCTTTTTAATTTTTTCAGAAATATGTTTGATGAGTGATAAATGCAGCTAAAGAAGTCTTTGAATCATAGAAGATGATCAGTAGTTACTCTTGACAAAATGAATAAATACATTTAGAAACAAATAATTTTTATACCAGTCTGACCTAGTGCTAACTTGTCTTCTAAACCAGGGAAAGATTTTTCTCTCTTTATATATAAAACAACAGGAAAAAATTTTTTTACTAGGGAACATGGCATCAACCTACTCCTAAGGATTTCTTGGACAGAAAACTTAAAATTTCAGAGCTTTTTGGTATGAGAATATACCAGAGAGAGAACACATAGAGGTTGGCTTGACTTTTACAGCAGTTGTGTTTTACATAAAAGGACACTTGTATCTGGAATAATGAGCTCTGACATATATATTTTATTTTTTTAATATTTTATTTGTTTATTTGAAAGAGAGAGAAAGAGAGAGAGAGAGAGAGAGAGAGAGAGAGAGAGAGAGAATATGGGCGCACCAGGGCCTCCAAGCCACTGTGAATGAACTCCAGACACATGTGCCCTCTTGTGCATCTGGCTGTATATGGGCACTGGGGAATCGAACTCTGGTCCTTCTGCATTGCAGGCAAATGCCTTAATCGCTAAGCCATCTCTTCAGCCCTGACATATATATTTTTTAAAAATCACAGCTTCGGGCTGGAGAGATGGCTCAGTGGTTAAAGGTGCTTGCCTCCAAAGCCTGTCGACCTGGGTTTGATTCCCCAGTACCTTTGTAAAACCAGATGCACAACGTGTCTCATGCACTTGTTCATTTGCAGCAGCAGGACATGCCAATTCATTCTCATTCTCTCTCTATCTCTCAAATAAATATTTTAAAAAATCACAGCTTCATATGTTTGCACCCTTTAGAAGGTCAATAAGACAACCCACTTTACATATGGAAGTCCAGTGCTAGAGAAGGTGCCTCCCCCTTCAGACAGGGGAGAGATGGGAGCTCACAGCAAAACCCTCCCATGGAAGTCACCTTTGAGCTGGAGGACAAGAAAGGGCAGACCCAGGGACATGAGAGACATTCCAATCTATGGAGCAACAGGAATATGGATTTGGAAGAGGGAGTAGGGAGAAGGCTTCACGTTCTGGACTGAAGGAGAGAAATGAGACGAATATCAAGAAGGAAAATTAAATTTGGTAAGGAAAGGCCATCTTTGCCTGTCTAGGGATATGCCCTAGGTCTTAATCAACATGCACATTTAAAATAGATGCTTAAGAAGACTCACTCTGGTGGAGAATAGGGGTGGATAACTCAGGGTCGGGAGAAATATTGCAGACATTCAGCTGTCTTTTCCACATCTGTAAAATGAGGGGTTTCTTTGAATGAATAAGACATAAGCTCTTCAATGACTGTCATATAACACGTACTCAGTAAACAGCAGCTGTTGTCATGGTGATGGGAAATGCTCACAGAAGCTAATAAAAGCGGAAACAACATGGGGGACATTAAAGGAAGTGATTCCAGAACTGTATGGCTGGAGGAACAGGATTGAGAGCAAAGGAACAGAGGCCACTTGAGTCTGGGGGCCTGAGAGGCAGATCATTCTCCCCTAGGGGGCCAAAGCATTTGCTCAGTGTGGCTTGTTCTATGTGAGACAGTCTTCAAGGCCCCTTCTGCATGCTGGTGTTTCCTCATTCTCTACAACACCATACCCCCCACATCAACAGGAAGGACTGAAATGGGGCTCCCTACCTCCCACCCTCACTGCATACTAGGCTACCTGGGTATTTCCCTTCCACCTGATCTCCCAGAGAACAGTGGCTGAGTGGGGAGTGACAATCAAGAAGGTCTTGGTGGTTTGGAAGCATGGTCCCCATAGACTCAGGCATTTTTTATTAAGATTGAGCTTTCCAAATGAGTCTCCAGCTGGGGAGTCCCCCTGATAAAGAGGTATGTATGTCACTGGGCATGCATCTCAAGTCCAGCCCTAAAGTGTGTTCAGAGCAGTTTGAGTGCTGGCTGTTCACGTTTGCTGGCTGTTTGGTGATGTCTCTGCTCTGCATCTATGGAAGTGAGCCCACTTCTTTCACCATTGCTGGTGTTTCCTTGGAATCTGTGAGCCTGAAATAAACCCTGTCCCCCCCCATAAGCTGCTTCTGGTTGGGTGTTTGTCCAACAATGAGAAGGTAACTGAAACAGAAGCAGAGGCAAGAGCCTGAGCCCAGCAGAAGGCTCAGCCACCCCAAGGAGAACATTTTAAACTTGGGGTGCCCTTGAATCCCTCAAGCAGTCTCACCCAGGAGCCCCAAGTGTGCCTGCTTACCCTCCCAGCCAGGTCTGCAATTCGTATTACTGTCCTCTCTCCTCAAATCCCAATAACCTATTCCCATCTTCATCTCAGCCTTATATCTCACCTCACCGGCTACATTGAAATGACAGGGAAAGAAGCCCCACCCACATTCCCCACATTTTTGTCTACCAAGCCTGAGGTCATCACTCTGTATTCTCATTCAGCCAATGGTCTTTCCATACCCCCCCCAAAGTCATTCCTCCTAAAAATCTCCCTCACCTCCATGAGCTCTTTGTTTTCTCATCATTTAATAAAGGTCTTATTGTTTCTGCATATTGAACAAACAAACAAAAATTTGACCTATTAGTCATCTTGGGTGGGTCTCTGAAGATGTTCACAGGAAGGCAGTTCTCTCAGTAGGGGGCAGGATGTAAGGAGTCTCAGGGGAGCTAGAAACAGACATCTCTTCCTGGGAGGGCAGTGCAAGAAGGACATTCCAGAGATGCAGGAAGCCAACAAGTCTGGGGAAGGTTGCAAGACCCCACCCTAAGGCTTTGAAAAGAGGAAGGAAATCTCTCCCTACCTGCCTGTTGATATGTGTGTGTGTATGGTATTGGTGATGGCTTCTCTCTTTCTCTCTCTGCTTGGACCTGTGAAGGGGGGCCAGCCTCTTTCTCCATTATGGAACTTCCCCTGGATCTGTACTTTCAGTAAATCCCTTCCTCCCATAAACTGTGCCTGGTTTGGAGAGTCATTCCAACGGCGTGTGGCTGATGACGAAGACACTTCACTGTGAACCACTCATTCTGTTACTGACATATCTCATCATGGCCCATTTTCTATTGTTATGACAAAATGCTCGAGACTGAGGAATTTCTAAAGAACAGAAGTTTATTTGGCTCACGGTTACAGAGGCCGAGAAGAGGAGCATGGCAGTGACATTAGGGGCATCATCTTGCTGCTGGCAGAGGGTAAAGCATAGACAGAACAGTGTGCCCACTCAAGTCTCCCCTCCTCTTATAAAACCACTTGTGAAGGCCAATCCTGATTACCTCCCAGAGGCCCACCTCCAAACACCACTAACACATGAATTCTGGGATCAATTTCCAACACATGAATTTGGGCCAAGGGACACACATTCGAGCCAAACAGGCTAATTTGTTTACAGCAAAAACTCCATAAAAGAATCAAAATCCAGGGGTTGGAGAGATGATGGTGTGAAGTAGAAAATGACTAAGTGATATTCATCTTTCTCTTGTAAAATAGAAAATAGCTGAAACACTTATTTTTAAAAGAAATAGCTAAAGGTTTGTTTTTAAACTGCTCACTTGAGTCTCTGGGTGTCATAAGGCCCTGAGATGAGCAACTGTCTGGAAGAATTAAGTAACTAACAAGCTATTTCAGCTTCTGTAAAATGCTTATGCTATAGGAATATGGAGGGATAAGAATAGCTAAATAGCAGACATCTATTCTGGCCTTAGTCCTAGTTTTGCTATTCTGGCTTTTTGTAACCTGATAATACAGACCCTAACCCTTGGACTGGAAATTCCCCAAAGTTGTTTACTCTGGCCTATAAAAAGCATTCTGGACCGCTGGTCCCAGTTCTCTAAGTAACTGGTCGACTGCGGTCTGGGTTCGAACCTGCTTGAATAAAATGACCCTTGCTTTTGCTCTGACTTGAGTCTCTGGTGGTTTGTCTTGGGGAATTTTGGACCTTACAATTGCTCAGTGGTTAAGGCATTTGCCTGCAAAGCCTAAGGACATGGGTTTAATGCACCAGTACCCACATAAAGCCAGATGCACAAAGCGGTGCATGCATCTGGAGTTTGTTTGCAGTGGCTGGAGGCCCTGGCACACCCATACTCTCCACCACCCCACCCCACCCCCGTCCACCTCTCTGCTGACAAATAAATAACTAAGAATCTAAATCCAGCCAGGCATGCTGGCCTGTGTCTGTAAATCCTCTCTGAGGAGGGAGGGGAGAGAGGAAGATTGAAAGTAAGTCAATAAAAAGTAAGTGTTCATCTACGGTTTTTTTTTTCTACAATCTATTGCAACCAGGGTCTCTTCTCCCCTACCTCCACCACAATGTTTCTAGAAGTTACCAGCAGTGCCTGAGCTGAGAGTCCTTTACTCAGTTCTTGAGCTCACATTACTGGACACATTATCCTTTCTTTAATTGAGAACTTTATTGTATGTACATATTGCAGTTGGTCGTATTCCCATTGGGTTAAACTCTGAAGCTCCTTTTTCCTTTACCCCATTTACTGAGGGGGCCCTCAGGGGGTTATCAGTATTCACTGAGGGGACTGGCTCTATTTGATTCTTGATAAAACTTCACTCGCATTTTGGGACCCCTCACTCTTGACTTCCCTTCTGTTTTCCTATCATCCCTTCTCAGCCTTGTTGCTGGCTCCTCTCTTCTCTGGGACCTCACATCCTTGGATCATGCCCCCATTCTTTGTCCTCTCTCTGCACCCACTCCTCTCGGGGATCTCCTCTAGTGTCTTGGCTTTAAATACCCCTGCAGTGCTGTCTCCCTGGGCTTTTCTCTAGCATAGAGCATTCTCTCATAGTTCCTATGCTCTCCACTTTAAAATGTGGCAGACCTTCCAGACACCTTGGCAGTGAAGTGGTTGTCTCTCAGTGTTTGCATTCTGCCCCTCCCCTCAGCCCATGGCTCTCCTGCTAGGACTCATGTTCCAGCCCATGGGCTCATTTGCCTCTCCCAGGAGCCTCCTCCCCATCCTCTCCCCCTGCCTTCCCACAGGCCCCCAAATCTGACTCAGATTTCATTCTGTTCTCAAAGCCTTTGCTGATCCTTTGATCTGGGATTAATTTATTCTTTTCTGAGATCAGGAGTATTTTATTTTATTATTTATTTATTTATTTATTTATTTACAGAGATAGCTTTGCTTTTATTTATTTGTTTGCAAGCAGAGAGATACAGACAAAGAAAGAGAGACAGAGACAGAGAGAGTATAGGCGCTCCAAGGCCTCTAGTCACTGCAAACAAACTCCAGATGCATGCGTCACTTTGTGCACCGGCAGAAGTGGCTTACGTAGGTACTGGAGATTTGAACCCGGGTCCTTAGGCTCTGGAGACAAGTGCCTTAACCATTGAGACATCTCTCCAGCCCCCATTTTTAAATTTTTATTTATTTATTTTCAAGGAGAGAGATAGAGAGAGAGAGAGAGAGAGAGAGAGAGAGAGAAGAGAGACAGACCGAATGAGCTCACCAGGCCCTCCAGTAGCTGCAAACAAACTCCAGATGCATGTGCCACTCTGTGCATCTGGCTTTATGTGGGTACAGGGGAATTGAACCCTGGTCTAGGCTTTGCAGGCAAGTACCTTAACTACTGAGTCATTTATCCAGCCTCTATTATTATCTAGATTGCTGGCATTAGCACCTCTGTCTTGTATCAGTAAGTGATAAATATTTATTCAACAAAGACTATAGCAAGACCACCATGGGCCAGCTACTCTGGACCCAGGAGACCTTTCAGTGTACAACATAGCCCTAAGGAGTGCTCATTTCAGTGAGGGAGGTTGGTGATAAAGAATAAATGCCACGTAGTGTATAGCATGTTAAGAGTGAGGAAAGCCATGCAAGGAGAAGGAAGCTCAGGATGTACTTGAGGTTGGACGAGCTTTAGGACTGTTTGCTGTATAACTAAGTCAGGTGAGCACGGAAGGCCTCAGTGAGAAGGGCATATTTTGCTAAGACCTAAAGGAGGCAAGGGGGTGAGCCAGGGCACCAAGGAGCGATGCCTCAGACCAGCCCCGGGCAGAGGGTCAGTGGATTAAAGGACTACAGGGCCTGGCCCTCACCCCCATCAAGGAAAGCACCCCATCCTGGTCCTCATGATACCACCATGACCCTGCTTTTGGGCCCCACAACCTGACCATCTCACGCTGCACCTGTTGCAATGACCTTTAAGGAGCAAGTCCTTCCGCTCCTTAAAATAATAGATGGCATTTCTCTTTCTTTCTTTATTTTTATTATTATTATTATTTTAGAAGGAGGAAGAAAGGGAGAGGAGAGAGGAAGAGAGGGAGGGAAAAGAATGAGCACCAGGGCCTCTAGATGCATGCATCACTCAATGCATCTGGTTTTATGTAAGTACTGGGGAATTGAACCTGGGTCTTAAGGCTTTGCAGGCAACCACCTTAACCACTGAGCCATCTCTCCAGCCCCTAATTCTCCTTCTCGACTTTTACATTGTGCTATCTTTCTTGTTCAACCTTCTACTAACTTTTCATTCTCTATGCCGCCTCACCCTTCTCCTTGGACCACCAGAACTAAGTATCACATTTGGTTTTCATGGCTTTGACCATAATTGAAAATTGTCTTCTTTTAAAATATTTATTTATTTATTTACTTATGTGTAAGAGAGAGAATGGGGGAGAGAGAATGGGCACACAGCAGGGCCCCTACCCTACTGCAAGCAAACTCCAGATGCATGTGACATTTTGTGTATCTGGCTTTCCGTGGGTACTGGGGAATTGAACCCTGGTCGACAGGCTTTTCAGGCAAGCACCTTAACCACTGAGCCATCTCTCCAGCTCTTGATGGCTGCACTTTGAACATCAGATATCCACATGGAGGCTCTAGAGACCTCTCAAACCCAGAATGCCAAGTACAACTGCAACACCCCCATTCCTGCAGCTTTCCGGATATTTTCTCCTTTGATAAATTGGCTTCACTTCTGTTTAATCTTTGAACTGGGATCATTGGAAGTCTTCACGACACTGAGATACCAAAGCAGCATCTCTGCTGTTTCCTCGTTTTCCTCCATGTGGATATGAAGGCATGGTCTGTGTCTCTCAAGATGTGGCAAAACCAAGTGATGCTCAGAAGTTAATCTGGTCCCATAAGTGACCAAATCCTGGCCAGCCTTCAACGCTAAGTTGGTTCATGTCAAGCACACATTCAACAAAAATGACCCACATTCTTTCCTTAGCTGGGATGATGGCTGATCCACTTCATTCTAGAGAAGACAGCATCAATAACTAGAGACACTTCAGCGGGCGCTCCAATCTGAACGGCCCTTCCCTCTTCCATTTATGAAAGGATCCATGTGGCCCTCGTGGAATGGTCATCACCTCAATCTCCTGTCACCTTTCATAACCAGAGTCGAGGATTCTCTGTTTTGAAGAGGAAAACTGGAAGTTTTGTGCTGTGCTTTATCTTACTGCATTCCATAAAGGGGTAAAAAAAGGAAAAAAGGTCCTTTGAAAAAAAACAAATGAAAAGCAGCTCCAATGTGGAGGTGGTGAGGTCATTAGAATGTAGAATGCCGTGATTTGTCAGAAACTGATGCGCTTGTCAGAACGTTCTGCAATTGAGAAAAGTTCAAAGTTAAAGAAACTGGAGCCAGTCCAAACATGGCTGGGTTTTCAGTTTCCCAGACACCTTGTTCTTTCTTCCCAGTGGCCACGCGTCGTTAGCCCTGTCCTCAGCACCATGTGCAAACTTCAGGCTGTTTGAAGAAAGAAAACCCTCCCCTTCTGTTCTCCCTAACCCCCAAACACGATGGCTTCCTTTGCTTCTTTTCTCAGTATTAAAACACACAGATTAGCCAGAGATTTCTGCAGACAGAAGTTCCTAGCAGTCCTCAGTTTGGCCTCCTCAAATCTTAAAGAGAAATCAAGTCTAGCCCTTGAGGGCTGCCGGGGCTGAGGCCCACTGAGAAGTCTGCTGCCTGAATTCCTAGAACTTGGCTTCTTGCCAGGGCTGTAGAGCAGTGTGAATAATTTCTCTTACCCAGGATGCAATTCTGGAATTTTTTTTTTGGCACAACAACCACTGGAGTCTGTTTCTCTTGAAGAACTAGTAATTTCACACTTGGAAGCAGAATCAGAGACTCTTCAGGGTTAGCATCCGCAGAGCAGAAATCTGCACCATGTCAAGCCACCGTGCTGCATATAGCTGTCCAAGCTGCCTTCTGCATCACTGAGAGGGTTCAACTTCTCTCGCTGGGACCAAAATACCTGACAGAATATCTTAAGGTGAGAGGGATCTATCTGGGGTCAGGGGTTCAGGGGTTCTAGCCCCCATGGTCAACTGGCTCCGTTACTTTGGGCCTACAATGAGAGCTGAATATTAAGTGGTTAAAGCATGTGCACTCAAGGCAGACAGAAAGCAGGGAGAGAGCGAGAGAGAGAGCCCCTCTGGGGTCCAGGTCTTTAAATACCCACTGAATGACTTCCTCCAGCTAGGCCCACCTCCTAAAGGTTTCTCTCACCTCCCAAAATAGCACAGGGTTCAACCTGTGAGTCTATGAGGGACATGTCATATTCAAAGCCCAGCGCTTGAGTTCCTGCATCCCCTCCTCTTAGCCTTACTACACCTGTAGCACACCCAGCGACTCTGCCTCCCCTTCTCTGGTATTTTGTCTCTGCCTAAGTTTTCCCCAGCCCAGAGGAATCATTTTGTTGTTGTTTCGATTCTAGGGGAAAACTTCCCTTTTACACTTCCTCTGTACATCACCCTGGCTCCTGCCTGGCCCTTCTCAGTCCTCACTCCACTGTGGACACTGACTGTACCCCATGCTCCCTGGAACCTCAGAGCCTTTGCGTTCTCCATTACTCCCTCTGGGAAAACCCTTCAGCTGTGAAATCCACGTGGCTCCCTCAATGTCACCTGCTCCGAGAAGCCTACACCTATTATGTTCCCTGAAGATCCTTTCCACATACATCCAATTCCAGGCCAGAATTCCTTGTGTCTCTAGCCTGAGTCATTCGTTTCAATGGCAATTTTGGTCATTTGACTTGCCATATATGTGTTGGGATATATATATATATTCGTGTGTGTGTCTTATTATCTGCCTCCCTCCATTACATTCTTTCCATGGCAGGAAGGACTTAATCCGTTCTACCCAAGGGCCTAGAAGGACAGATGGGTGAATGCAGAGGGCTTTCTCAGCCTGTCAGGCTCTGTGATAGATGCTCTACTCATTTATGAGGAGAATGATGTGATCCTTAATTTTGTCAATTTAATGGTGAAGGGACACTTCTGGGTAATCCTGTCAGAGTTCACAGAAACCATGAAGTCATGTGGGTTCTGACCTAAGGAATGGTTTGATCCCTTCCTGGGTTCACAGGTAAAGGGTAAGAGGAAGGAGGTAACTG
This sequence comes from Zapus hudsonius, assembly GCA_004024765.1. Classification (NCBI taxonomy): domain Eukaryota; kingdom Metazoa; phylum Chordata; class Mammalia; order Rodentia; family Dipodidae; genus Zapus; species Zapus hudsonius. Next base: position 57,790 of record PVHP010000256.1, read on the forward strand.
GAGACATGGAATGGGCTATCTTAAGCTGGCCCATTCCTGCTCTGCTCCACTTCCTGTCTGTCAGCATGGAGCCGCTCAGCTCTATTCCCTGTCTGTCACCATGGAGCCGCTCTGCTCTACTTCCTGTCTGCCACCGTGGAGCTCTCTTTGGAGTCACTCTGCTATAAAAACAAGGAAAATGAGGTGATAGTCAGGGAGGAAAGGAATCAGATAAATTCTTTTCTTTCCCCTAATGGGAGAAAGAACGTATTTGTGAGCTATGGGGGAGGATCCTGAAAAATTGGGAAATTGAGGATGTAGGAGCGAAGGAGAAGAGATGGTGAATGGTACCTTGGGTAAGCAGGGACTGGCTTCAGGGAGGAGCCTGAGAGCACCCGAGGTGATGAGTCCAAGGCTTATGTAGTGGTATGGAGTGGAGGATCCCTTTGTGGAATATATATATATATATATATATATATATATATATATATATATATATATATATATATATATATATATATATATATATCCTGGTAACCTGGAAAGTTACTGTCTGATAATGGGACCTAGGAATGAGGAGTTGGAGCTGTGCAGCAGAAGGGACACATGAAAGGGTCCCAGAGAGATGGAGAGAGAAAAACTGTAGGAAGCATGAGGCTTGCTTGTGGTTCGTGGTCTGAAGCTGAAATCAAACCACTGAGCAGGTTCCCTGGTTCTCCTGCACACGCGCACATGGATGTGGGCACACAAGGCAGGCTTAGCCTGGGTACTGCCTGGTGACCATGCCTTGTCACCTGAGAGCAAATGGGAGCCTCAGGCAGACAGGAGGAAGCAGTGGTTTGGAGAAGAAGGTGCACTGGTTGGTGTTGGTGGACGGCATGTCTCAGGGTCAGAGCTGAGCGGTGCAGGTAGAATGAGTGCAAAGGAGATCTGGTGTGCTGTGGAGAGGGTCCCGGTCTTTGCTAATAATGAAGTCTAGGGAATGACAGGGACAGGGCGAGGCTGAACAATGATGAAGACAGGACCATCAGGAGATGTGAGGTTTAAAAACTGAAAAAGTAAGCTAGAAAATAAACTAGAGAGATCATTTAAAATTGATATTAAAACCACCATGAAATATGGGCAGAATAATATTGAAGAGAGTGCTAGAATATGTCCTCGGCTTAACATCTGGAAAAACGTAAGACAGAAAGAATGGTCTATGTTCCAAATAGTCCTTTGACAGCTCAGCAGAGAGCCTTCTGATGGTATGAAGTATTTGTTCTTGCTCTTTAATCAACTGGCCAAACATGCTTAGCTAAGATTTTCAACATCCTACTTGGGCTGAGTATTTCTTTGCTAGAGAATGGTCTGTCAGATTTTTACAGGTGGACTGGATGGGAAATCCTGGCCACCAGAAACCCAACTCTCTACTGTATTCTTACTCTGTCTGAAGACATGGTTTAGTATTAAATAGTCCCAGAAATGACCTTTCTGAAGACATAAAGCTTCACTATAGGGAGATTGAAATTTCAATATTGTGAAGATGCTTCACCATTAAATGCTAAATTCCATCAAAATCTCAATAAGCCTAACAAGTTGAGTCTAAGTTCATTTAGAGGAGTGAATGTGTGATAATGGCCAAGAAAATATTGAAAAATATAATCACAAAGGACTCAAAGTACAGCGATCATGTCCTGCTATTAATTAGTCAATGAAAACAACAAAATGCAGGTGCAAACAGGAGCCATGGTGGGGAAGAGTGCCTGATACCTTGAGTTAGTAGGAGAACAGTGTGGAAAGAGCTATTTTTATTTGGGTAGGGAAGAAGTGAAGGTCTGGTATTACACTATACATAAAAATGAAGTCAGGTAGAGCCAAGACCTAACTGGTTTTAAGCTAGGTACTAGAACAGACTATAGGGGGAATACTTTAATATTAATGCAGGTCAGAAAATCATTTCCAAAAGAAGGATCCTAAAGGCAGAAGAAACAGATTTCATAGCAATAACCTTGGGACATATTTCTTTGAAGTAAGAGACCTAGTTGGGGCAGTGGATCAGTGGCTAAAGATCTTTGTTGTAAAACCTGCCTGCCTGGGTTTGATTCCCCATTATCCATGTAAAGTCAGATGCACAACATGGCTCATGTGTCTGGAGTTTGTTTGCAGTGGCTGGAGGCCCTAACATGCCCATAAACTAACTCTCTCTCTCTCTCTCTCTCTCTCTCTCTCTCTCTCTCTCTCTCTCTCTCTCTCTCTCTCTCTCTCTCCTTGTAAATAAATAAAAATTAATTTTTAAAATATTTCATTAATTCATTTTCAAGCAGAGAGAGAGAGAGAGAGAGAGAGAGAGAGAGAGAGAGAGAGAGTGAGCACCAGGGCCACCACCTTGTAGGTCTGGCTTATGTGGGGTACTGGAGAATTGGACCCGGGGCCTTAGGCACTGGAGGCGAGTGCCTTAACTGCTGAGCCATCTCTCCAGCCCAAAATTAATTTTTTTTAGAAGATTAAGGTGTAAGGACTTTGAGGATAGGCAAAATAAAATTTTTATTTATTAATCACATTGTCTAAAGAATGATTGAAGGATGGATATTTATACCAATGAGTATACAATATAAGAGCACACTCTTTCTAACCACTCAATATATAAACAAAATATATCCCAAACAATTTTAAGAAATATGCACCATCTTTATTTTTTAGATGCCTAGATTTCAACAAAGAGAGAGAAAGACAAAGAGAGAGCACAGCAGTAGGCTTTGTGATGTCTTTGATAATTATAATTCAGGTTTTAAAAGACATACAGATTTCTGGCACTAACCCACAAAAAAAGAAATGTCTGTAATAGATCCTCCTGTCTTTAGGAAGAAAAGCAATAAGTGAGTCTAATACAAATGGACACATTATTCACCCAACTTAATGTAGCACACGACACCCAACGGGCCTTTTGGGTCCTGTGAGTGATTCCCTGAGGCAGGGGGCTCCTCCAATCTCCCATCCAACCATGCCAAGCATCACATGATTTCTGCAGACAGTCTTGTCACTCCATTCCCACTCTTTCCGCTTCTCTTCCCTTCCCCTTCTTCTTTTCTAGATTTCTGGCCCTTCTACCCGTCACACTTGTCCCCAACCTGCCAGCCTCCCCCCCCCAAGTTCTTCTTCACCAAGCGAGTTGCTCCCCCAAGTCTAGTCCTGGCAGCCACCCAAAGGGTCTGGAAGGCCCTCCCTCTTCTCTTCCTTCTCCCCTTCTGATGGGCAGGTACATGGGTGGTCATGACAGGGATGCCCTGACCCTCTCTCCAGGCTGCTAAGGTGGCACTTTATCTATTGCTCCGCGGCCACATCTCCGTGCAGTTCTCTCACTGGCCTTTAAGTAAGTCTTTTATTTTAATCATGAATTGGCAAATGGAAGTAGATGACTGAAGAGCGCTGGATATCGCTTCTGATCCAGGTGAACTAAACAAGTGTTCCCAAGACTGTCACAAACAGGGACTGACACAGAGGTCTTGTGTCAGACCTGCCCCCAGATGTTGTTCTTGATGTCATGTTTGAAGATGCTGTTTTGTGTTTGTATTTTTCTGCTTCAGTTCCATGGATCCTGACAAGTGCCTGATTGTCTATGGTGATGACCAGGTAGGTGTGGGGAGGAGGGGGGACCATAAAACCATCTGCTGAGCTTTCCCAGAGGACACAGGTGTGGGAATCCAGAGAGAGCATCTGTGTCCCAAAGCTGAGACAGAAGGGAGAAAACAAATACATTCGAGAACGTGTGTGTGGCGCTCATGTTATCCATCCACATCACCACACCCCACAAGGCAGGCATTATGGCCCGACCATTGTGAGAATGGGGAAACTTTGGCACAGAGAAAGTATGCAATTTGCCCAAGGTCCTGTCTCCCAGGAGGCAGAGCTGGGGCTTGAATGGAACAGGATGGCTAGTCGATGGTATGCTTCACTGGTTATCAAGTAAACCAGAGAAACATCCTGGTGAATGAATGCTGGTTTCGGTGGCCTTCCTTGTACCCATCCCCGCAGTGGCTAGCAAATGAATGTGTGGAGAAATGGGCCTGAAGTGCATGGCTCACTGTGCGGACTCTGTAGTCCCCTTGGGGAAGTCCCAGTTTGCCTCCTGGGGGTCTCTGTCAGCTTCTTCACCAGGCCAAGAGGAGGAAGCCTTTACCTGTGTTTTGCTTCACAATTAGAAGGTTTAAATACAGCTTCCCTGGGGAGAGGAGGCAGAAATAACACAACTGAGGCCAGATGTTGGGCTATTCTAGAATCAGGAGGGGATGGACTGTTCTCACTAAGGCTTTTAGTGCAGATGTTTTTACATGGAAGGAGAGACGAGAGAGAGAGAGAGAGAGAGAGAGAGAGAGACTGAGAGACTGAGAGAGAAATTGAGAGAGAGAGTGCAGATGGGGGTTACTCATGCCTAAAGACCCACATTGTGGGAGAGGGGCTGAGCTAACTACCCACTCCCCAGCTGTAGGATGTTCCACTCGTTCGCACTAGGATAGAGTCCCCTGGATGCGTGCCACACGGTCTCTGGGCTGGAATTTCCCCAAATGGAAGCTTGCAGAGAAGGGATGGTTCCGTGGTGGCCCTCACCCTGCTTTCCTGGGTGGAGTCCTGTCTGATTCCTGACTTCCAGCAGAAGGGAGCCTGGGCAGGACCAGGAGACTCCACCTGTCCATTAGAACGCAGTTCCCTGGGGGAAATGCAAATGGCCCGTTTCACTCTCTCCTTCTGGCAAGCCGCGCTGGTATAGCGATGGCTGGTGGCTCCCTACCTGTCAGCCCTGCGGCCAGGCTCACTTCAAGGCCAGCAAGCACCTGCCACCCGTCAGGTGCACGGAGCAGCCTTCATCCCTGCCGGAGAGCCGGTCCTCCGCTGCCCCCCAGTGGACGCCGTGTGAATGACACGACAGGAGACCTGGTGCAAAGCAAATCCGGGGAGCTTTTTTTATTTTAGGAATCGCTTGCAGCTTCTGCGGGCTTTCATCTTTCGCTGCTAGTATCCGTGCTTCTTAATTAACAGCTCTGGAAATAAAACGCCAATCAAGGGTGACTTTGCGGAGCTGGATTTGAATATTAAAAAGTCATGACATTTTCAAACCGCATTTCAAACCTCACTTGCTGCTCTCTTTAGAAATGAGGTTTTCCTTAGGCTGGAGGGGGGAGGCTAACGTGAATGTAGTATTCAATAGCTCGGTTGTCTGTCACTTAGCTCAGCCTCAGGTCGTGTGCAAGAGAGGAACAAGTTTCTTTAGAAGACCTCGTCTTCTAATCTGTCTCTTTTAGGGACTTTACAATCTGCCTACTCCTTGGTCTCCAGGGACCCAATCATATTAACGGAAGCCACGTTTATGATCCGTTGACAAAGGCCACGGAGGCCTTGTCCGTCACCACTTATTATGAAGGCTGCTTTGATAAACAGCTGTGTTTGCGGCTGCTTTTCCTTGTGGAACCCATCCTTGGAGTATGCATTTCAAGTGTCCTTTCAGTCACATCAGTATCGCATTTGGGATACTAAGAAACCCATTTCTTAAGCAAGTTAATATAAAACTTTTATATCTGTTCTAAGCCATTTTCTCATTGCCAAGACTTGAGCAGATTTGGAATTCTCCCAGAATTCATTGACTTTAGGGTTCCCTCCTTACTGTGTTATCTGTGGACTCTCCCTTCCCATAGCTTGGACTCCTGTCATTATGACCACCATTGATAAAAGCTGGACCAGCTGAGACAGTCCTTGTACCTAGGCGTCAGCTTTTCACCTGTGCGTGTGGGATGGTGCTGGACCACCCTTGGGAGAATCTAGAAAACCATCCTTGTATTGGGTGCTTGGTGATCCAAGTATGAAAACCAGCTCAGGACAGTGTCAAAAGGCATGAGAGTGCCCCCTCAGCCCCCAACACACAGGGCACGACCGGTTTGGTTCATTTGTTTACATCTGTGGGTCACTCAGCTGTGGGTCACTGAGCCCTGATCATAGGAATCTTCCCAGAGAGGCAAAGCTTGGGTGAAGGAGCACAGAGTAAAACTCGGATAACTTGAAATTTTCCACCCTGTGTAGATTGGAAACCACAAAAGTGCCTTTGAGTTCTTCCTAAGTGAACTGTAGTTTTCCCCAAATGTCACAGGAAGTTCTACTGGTGAATCATCGGGTTAAACTTTTCCTCCTGAGTCAGAAACAAACAAAAGCTGGGGCTCTGTGTGTGTGTGTGTGTGTGTGTGTGTGTGTGTGTGTGTGTGTGTGTGTGTGTAGGGCAAAAGGCCACTACCTGCTGGGTGGGTTTCAGCACTGGGCCAGCTGGGCTGCCTAATGACAGCAGAAAGTCCAGGGTCTGCTGAAGAGCACGGTGAAATCCTTGCCCTTTATTACAATTTTAAAAAGAGGGGCTGGAGATATGGCTCAGCAGTTAAGGTGTTTGCCTACAAAGCCTGAGGACCCTGGTTTGATTCCCCAGTACCCATGTAAAGCCAGATGCACAAAGTGATGCATGTGTCTGATATATATATATACATATATATACATATACATATATATATAATATTCCTCTCATAAATAAAAATATTTTTAAAAAATAAAACTGGCCTAGGTGTAGAACTTACCAGTGTGAAGCCAGTCAATGGAGCTGTCTTTTCTGCCTGTCTCCATTACAGTCATGAAGTCCCTTGGCTGTGCATCTTTCTAGAGTGGGGCCAATGCCCCTCCAGAGGCCCCAAGTGACCTGACCTGCTTTCAGACCGTCAATATATTTCATAGAACTTGAGCCCTAAAACAGAGTGGCCATCTGGTCTCCATATCCACCTCCATATCCACAGCCAAAATCTTCACAGTGTCCTCTCTAACAAAGTCCTCAAGCCAAAATGGAATTAAGTGCTAGGCTTGGGGAGAAGGGAAGAGAGGTGCTGTGCTAAAAGCTAAGAGGACTTAGTAATTTCAAAACTGACCTGGAGGGGCTGCTTAGTGGTAGAACACTTGCCTTCCTTGCACAAGGTCCTGGTTTTACACCCAGCACTGGAAAAAAAATGGAGAAACAAAATATGAAAATGATGTCAAAGTGCACATTAAAAAATGACAGCATAGGACATATCGGCACTTCTGCTTCCTCCTCCGGGATCCCAGCTATGCTGTGTGCCAGGTGGGGTGGGAAGTGGTGCGGTAGACAGACAGAGAGAGCCCCTGTCCTGGCAGCTTTCCTGATCACAGCCCCAGCAGCGTGCCACACTGTGCCAGCTCCAGCTGAGCGGTGCCCATGGAGCCTCACTGGCCATGCTGACAGCGTCTCATGAAAGGCTTCCAAAGCTGCTGTTGCTGCTGCTCTGTCTAGAACCCCGGCCTTTCATGTCTCCGTTGAGACAGATGCATGACTGAAGGAAGGTTTCGTCCAAGCCCTGTGTCACACCGGCCATCTGGAAAGATGCCAGCCACTCATTTAGCAAATTACTCTGTTTAAAGGCAGCTGCTGTGTCTCAGCATTTATGTGACCGAGACAGATCGCCTAATTCCTCTGCCTTCATTTATCAATGCTGCTCCTCAGTCTGCCTAGCAACTTAAAAAGACTGTTAATGCATGACAAGACACTTGACCCACATGATTTCCAAGCCAAGGGGGAGCATCCGTCCTTTCCTCCAAAGCAAGGGCACATTGCCTGTGCTCCCTGTCTTAATGAAGCCTGCCTTTATTAAGAATCCCATTAAGCTCCACAGAGCCCAGCCAGACAATACTTGTAAATATTACCCTGTAGAGATGTACCCCGGGGTAGGGGGGGGCTTGGTGCAGGAGGCTGACCCCACAGAGAGTGTTCACCCACTCCACCAGTAGGGAGGAAACCTCAGACAGACCTCAGATCTCTGCAGAGGGAAGGAGTGCTGTTTGACAGGCTGGCGCCTCTCTGTGTTTGGATAGATGGATTATAATCGTTAGCAGATAATGTCAACAAAGCCCTTGAGATGGTTTGAGTAAGAGTTGGAAGCAAAACGACTTCAGAATAGCAATGAGCTCTCAGGTGTCTAACGTGGTTTTTCTTTTTCCAAAGAAGGGGAAAGGAGCCCAGTAAAGGTAAATGGCTTCCATTCGGGATGTTAACTGGTCACTTTGTCCTGATGCTGTTGTTTACCAGTGCTAATAACTGGTGGCCATGGCTCCCATAAGCTGCTTAATTCATGTAGGGTCATGGTATTATTAAGTCTGGAAGCCAAAAGGCAAAATCCGTGAGTTCATCAAATATGCTATGCTCAGCTCTTAGCGAGGTTCATTGGAAAAGTTCAGCACAATAAATAAACAGCTTCCCAAAGCCTTTTGGATGACAACAAATGCAGGAGTCTTCAGTGAACATAAGACAAGTGGACTTTAGTGCCAAGTTCTAATGCAGTTTTAGACAAGGTCACCTTCTGAGCTTCAGTTTTCTCATCTTAAAATCAAGTGGACATTTACCTCTTAGGGTTTTGGGGTTTTTTTTTTTTTTTAGAAGTGATTGAATCAGTCCTTACATAAAGTAAGAATTCAACAATCCTGCTTCTGGCAGATACAGGATGCCTGATTTGGCTGTTAATACTAGAGAAAATAAAGAAATGTTTGGACTGTAGTGAGGGAGGCAATCTTTGTGAACCAGCTTAATCCTGCAGTAAATATCCACTCTGGATGGGAATGGAGCCGCACGGGCAGACCTAGAGATGGTGGGTGACAGAGGATGTGGGCAGGAGGAAGGAGCTATAATTTGTGACATAGATGTGACTGAACGAGGGACCCTGAACATCAAGGTGATGGGTCTCAACCTAATATGATTAACCGAAGGCTACCACCCTGATTCCTTTTTAGCAGGAAGGCTGCAGTGTGAGAGCCAAGGGTGGAAAAAATTTACTTGGCATCAGTGAGCAGAGTGGTGCACTGGAGAAAGGCAAGGCTGGGTGATGGGGTTCAAAGCCTCGCACCACCCGAGAGGTTTGGGAGAGTATGCAGGATTATCTTCCAGAGTAGACACACTTGACACTCAAATGAACACCAGGAAGGCGGGATAAAGAACAGGAAGAATGACGGGAAACTGGTTTTGCCTGCTTCCATGCCACACACCAGGCGGGACGGTTTCTCTACCATTCTCGTTTAGCTGGTTCCTAGGAAATCAGGAGCGTGGAATGCTCTAGAAGCAAACTGAATCATGATGAGTTAAGGCCATAGATTTGATGTTATAAATGTCAAGAGGTGAAGCAGCCACAGAATAGTGAAGAATACACGCAAAGGTCCCATCAGAAGAGACAAGCCCCAGCTTGGGGGTCATGGGAGCAAAACAGATGTGAGCATTGTTGGCTTAGGGGGAGACAACTCAGTGGTGATGATCAATCCCTAAGGATTGGAGTGTTGGGAGGAAAGAGTAAGTAGCCAAAACCCCAACTTTAAGGGCTCAAAGGAGCTAAATGAGGGGCTCGTCGAAGCTCGGGGATAAGAGATGGCCCTGAAGGGAGGATCACTAGCTCAGGGAGATGAAGGATTGGGAAAATTCTATTCACTTTAAGAGGGGTGGAGCTGTGGGGGGGGGACAGCAGTGGGGGAACGGGGCCAGACTGCAGGGCCCCACAGAGTGGAGGCAAGGCAAGGAGGGAAGGGGCATGGTAATTTCTTGAAATAAAATGAATGCCCAGATGAACTGCAAAGTCATGAAAGAGTGACAGGCCCAACGATGTAGAGGTGATCCTCACTAGTAGACTATGCACTGGAAAATCTTACCCAAGACACATGACACAGAATTCTGAAGTTAGAAAAGCCTGGTAGACAGACTTCATTTGTATCCGAACTACTGTAATCAACAGTAGTTCTGCAGAAAGAACCTAACCAAAAGCAGCTTGTGAAGGCAAGGGTTTATTTTGGCTTATAGACTCCCCGTGATGGCAGGGGAAAGAATGGCACGAGCAGAGGCTGGACATCACCTCCTGGCCGACATCAGGTGGACAACAGCAGCAGGAGAGGGTACCAACACTGGCCAGGGGAAGCTGGCTACAACACCTGTAAGCCCACCCCCAGCAACACACTGCCTCCAGGAAGCTCCAATTCCCAAATTGCTACCAGCTGAGGACCCAGTATTCGAAACACCTAAGTTTATGGGGGACACCTGAATCAAACTACCACACAGACTGAGGTGTTTTAGCAAGTAAATGACACTATCTGCTATGAAGCCCACATGCAGAACAGTACTGCGCTGTGGCTGATCACACGCAGCTCTATAATTCTTGGTTTTGCACGTGTGTGCATGCAGGTGTGTGCATGTGGGTTTGTGGAGGCTACGGGACAACCTTGGGTGTCATTCCCCAAGTGCTATCCACTTTTTTTTTTTGAGGCAGGGTCTCGCTCTAGCCCAGGCTGACCCAGAATACACATAGTCACACGGTGGCCTCGAACTCACAGCGATCCTCCTCCCTTTGCCTCCCAAGAGCTGGGATTAAAAGTATGCACTACCACACCCAGTTTACTATCCACCTTATTTTTTTGAGACAGGGTCTCTCACTGACCTGGAAGTTACCTAATTAGGGTTGCACTAATAGACCAGGGAGCCTCAAGGTTCTGCTTATCTGTGTCTCCCCAATGCTGGTGTTACAAATGTACACCAACATGCTCATCTGTTTTTCCTTCCTCCCTCTCCTCTTCCTCTCTTTCCTTTTCTTTTCCTCATATCTACTTCCCTTTTCCTTTTTTTTTTTTTTTTTTGGTTTTTCGAGGTAGGGTGTCACTCTAGCCCAGGCTGACCTGGAATTCACTATGTAGTCTTAGGGTGGCCTTGAACTCATGGTGATCCTCCTACCTCTGCCTCCTGAGTGCTGGGATTAAAAGGCGTGTGCCACTACGCCCAGCTGCTTTTCCTTTTTTTAATCCCCCATTACCCTTTCATCCCCTACACTGCTCTCACTAGTGCCCTTCTTCCCATTCATCCTGTCTTTTTAAAAAAAACAACCATGGGTTCTGGGGATCAAGTTCAGAGCCCCATGCTTGCAAAGCAAAAACTTCACTGCCTGAGCCATCTACCCAGTTCTCCTGGGTTTTTGGGACAGGGTCTCATTGTGTCTCCGTCTGAACTTGAGCTCATCATGCCTCTGCCTCACACTCCTGTGTGTTGAAATCACAGATATACACACCCATGCCATAGGATTGTTGTGAAAATTTAATGAAATAAAACAGGTAAAACATTCGGTTAAGTGCAATGCCGGTACTGGAAAACCCTGGTTAGTGCCCACGGATGATGTGCAGAGCAGCCCAGATTGTGACTACACCCACTGTAACTATGCTAGTGTTTCCTGAGAGATCACTGTCAGAAACAGGCAGACATGATCTAGGTCCTCCAAGTGCAAGATTAACAAGGTGATCCCCTTTCCCTCTGAAGCCTGGCACTTGGACAAGTGCAGTCTGGCCAAGTTCATGTCCCACTCAAGGTTATGGAAACTCCTGGTGTATCTTGAATATAAAATCCCATCTGTTTGGGGGGGGAAGAGAAGACTGAAAAGCAGCCACTTCTTTTGGGAAAATATTGTTTGTTTTCTGTGCAGAGAGAGTGCGAGCTTTTAGCATATGGAAAATAAGTGAAATTGTGTTACTTTCTGCTTCTGAAGGAAATTTCTTTCTTTTTAAACTATATTGCAGGGCTGTGTGAACATTCTGGTATTGGAGTCTGTAGGTGAACTATTAAGGTAAATATTGAAGTTTCAGAACAATTTCTAAAGAAGTGAAATAGTATTTTAAAAACAAGTATGATTTTTTAACATAGGTATTGCCATGGAGGCGGGGGATAGAGAATAAAACTAAAAAAAGGTTCTCAAAATATCTCAAGATTAGAATTTGCTTTTTCTTCTTTCTAATTTTCTGGACGGTAACTTCACATCTGTGTATTCATTTCTCTGGTTTGCTGTGATTCTCGTGCTGTGGCTGTAATACTGGTGTGGACCTCAATATTGTATTTATTTATTAATTCAAGAAATAGTTCTTGATCTAGCAAAGCATCTTCTTGGTCCAGGGAATAAATGAAAACATGGACAAGATCAGAGTGGATGTTTCAACTGAACGTAAAATGTTAAGAGGAGACCTGGTCAGCCTGTGAAGCTAATGGTGAACAAGCTGTATAATAAATAATCCTCTATGTTCAGTGGCCTAAAAAATATCTTTATTTATTTGCAAGCAAAGAGAGACAGACAGCGAATGGGTACACTAGGGCCTCTAACCACTGCAAATGAACTCCACTTTGTGCATCTAATTTTATGTGGGATTAGGGAATTGAACCCGGGTCATTAGGCTTTGCAGGCAAGTGCCTTAACCACTAAGCCATCTCTCCAACCCCATTCAGTGGCTTTTAACAACAGAAATGTACTACTCACATAACAGTTCTTTGGATGATGCACTTAGTGGGTGGCCTCGGTGTGTTGAATCAGAGACCCAGGCTCCTGGGAGTCAGGTGGGCGTTCTACATGCAAACCACCAAGTTCAGACAGATAGAGGAAGGGGTCAATGGGGGTGGGGGATAGAGTATGCCCACATATGCTGTTTGCCACTTCTGCCTGTTGGTTCCAACTTCCTTGGAATTCTTCTCTTCTCCAATCCCATGTCTTACAGAAAACCTCTGTGAACACAGCTCACAGCCCTCCCCCTCTATACTGCCCATGGCCTGCATTTCGCCAGGTCTTGACCTATTCCCCCTTCATTATCAGGGTCTATCAACATGTCTCCTCCTTCTCAGAGACTGTGTGCTATTAGGGTGAGAGCTCCTGTCCTTCTCGTGGGTTCTAAATTCATAATTGCAAGGGAAGAGAGTGTGGGTATTTGTCAAGTTTCTATCATTGTGACCAAATATCTGAGATAAATAACTGAAGAGAGGAAAAGTTTTTTTTTACTCACAGCTGCAGAGATTTCAGCGTCACTTAGTCCTGATATTTTCACCACATCAGGAGCACATGATGACCTTTCACCTCATGGTGACCAGGAAGCAAAGAGGGAGGCAGGAAGAGGAGGATCTAGGGTCTCAACATCCCTTCAAAGGGATGTGGCAAAGACCTAAGTTCCTCTCTCCAGGCCTCACTTCCTCAAGGTTTCACCACCTCCCAATAGCAGCAGGTACTGGAGACCAAGCCTTCAACACATAGGCTTCGGGGACACTCCACCCAGTCAGAACTATCACCAGGAGAGGATGTGACATAGCAGTCCAAATGGCTGACCTTGACCAAGTGCGTCCTGTGGCTTGTCACCAGCCAGGTGTTTACCCCTACCTCAGTGTCTTCATTCATTAACAGGAAAACAATAATGCCTATACCACCTTTCCACCCAGGAGGGGTTTAAGACATAAAGGAGGTAATTGAGATGTGTCCAAGAGGAGGACCAGCGATCAGGAGGTCACATGGGGTGTTTGGAAGGCAGGGCTCAGGTGGTAACCCTGTACCTACCAGGGAGAGGAACAAACTCTACTTCACATTGGCTGGACAGTGCGGGGCTGATGTGGCTAGAGGGGCTGCTTCTTAGAAACTGAGATAACATGGGCTTCTGAAATGGCCGGGGAAGGCTAAATCAGGAATGAACAGCCCTGACTCTTGGCTTTGATGTTCGCTCAATTCCCTTTGCAAACAAAAAGGAAAGACTGGCTGCAGTATTTCTCTGCTTTAAAGGAAAGTATAAGTCAACATTTAGTATTATTAGTTTTTTTTTCCAGAACCATCCATTCCAAAATGTACAGATGCTCAACTCCCTCATATAAAAATGACATAGTGACCTATATAGCTACTTCTGTAATCATCTTTGGGTGATGTAATACCTGATACAATGTAAGTGTTAAGTAAGTAGTTGTTAGACTGTGCTGGTTAAGGAACAATCTCAAGAGGATATCTGTACATGCTCAGCATAACTACAGGGGTTTTTTTCCTGAGAATTTTTGATGTACAGTTAGCCAAATCTGAGGATATGGAACATGAAGCTAGGGAGGCTGGCTGGACCATTTTCCTGTCACCTGCTGCTGGTGAGCTTTTTCTTTTACTGGGGTCTCCTGGAATGTTGTTCAAGCTGCCTGGGAGCATGATCAGAGGCCTTGGTGCACCAGATGCACAAGGAACCTCCACACTGATGGGCAGCTCTGCATTCCTGTCCCATGTGGAAGCCTGAGCAGGAGGGTGACTTCTTTCAGCTTCAACTCCCCCACTATGAGACGGGGAGCTGGCCTTGGACATGCTGACAAGTTCCGACTAAATTCTGAGCACCACCCTAGAAAGTCAATGCAAATACCAAAGGCGCAATGACCTCTTGATGGGGAAACCTGGGACTCCTCGGACCAGAAGTGTCATTGGTAGATAGCTCATTTCCACTCAAGGGGAAGGAGTCTCCCTCTGGAGACAGGTCATGGAAGTCCAAGTGCCTCCTGTCTTATGTGGTTTCTAGCAGACCAAAGACCACAGGTAGCAGGGCACTCGACACACTCCCTGATCAGTTTCTCCCAAATTAGCTCCTGAAGCAAGGAGTGCAGGCTTTCATGGGCTGCAGGGAAGTATTGGAGGGGTGTTAGTGTTGTGCCCAGATTTTGGGGTCCCCAAAGACCGCTCAGGAATAAAAGCAATGCAATCACATCAGGGTCTTTATTACAGTCTCCAGCCAGGTCTCTTAGCTTTCACCAACCCAGCAGATCAGAGAGGAAAGCCCCTAGCTCAGAATTATCAGGGTTTTAATAGGGATTTTATCAAGAGTAGGGGGTTTCCAACTAGACAGTTACATGATTGGTTGACATTTAGCAATTGTTTAGCAAACATAAAGAAATGTATCTTGGCTATATGTATTGAGCTGATACCACAACATTTTGACCAAACACAGTGCTGTGTAAGCTAAAGAAATGGGTACAAGGGCAAAATTCAAAACTGAGTACGTGGCAATCGTGTAGCTTCAGTCTCCAAACAACATATATGAGTCAAAATAACTTTTCAGAACACAAGAAATTTCCAAAAATATTCATATCAATTATTCCTGCACTTGGTTTGCCCTGCCCGTTGCCCAGGATGACACTCTAACCTAGTATAAACTATTCTGTCTTATCTTCAATGACTCCTTTCAGCAGGGTTTATTTTAAAATGGCTATGCTTATGCTAAGACCATGTTATGCTTTATTGGGGTCTCATTCTCACATTATGTGCCATGGGAATAAGTGTGATCATTGCATGGTACAAGTACATAAAGTCACACATGCACACACACAGGAGCAACAGCACACCCCTTCTGATGTCTGCTGGGAGGGAACTGTCACCCATATCAAGCTATTAGCCAAATATTCAGTTCATTTCAGCAGAGACTTCTGCTGACAACTGTTAGCCTGGGGCCTAGGTGAGCCCCTGTCACTCTGTGCACCGTAAAGTGCCAAGGTGGGGTTAGATGGTGGAATAGAAGTTCTCTGTGGACCGTGAGCTCATGGACACAGATGACCCAGAAAGAATCATGAGAGAGCTAGCCGCTCCCAAGCACCCAGAAGTGCACACCAGACATCCATAGATGCCATACAATTATCTCTAGACACCCCCACACACCACACAGAAACCCAAAATACACCCTTATAGACACCTTTACAGATGTCCCCATTTTTTCCTGAAACATGTCAGAATAAAACTGCAGTGTCCCAGGGCATCTGTCACGTACACACCCTCCACAGACCCATGTGGCACTTTCAGGCACAGCCCCTAAGTTCACTCCATGAACATGTACTGCACAGCAGATGCCTTCCGAAGCACCTAGAAATGCCTCCCAATCCACTTGAGGCATGTGACACAATCACACTGAAGGCTTCCTGCACACATGCATATACCTGTAACTCACGGTCACCCCACCCTATCCCCTGTGTGAACATGCACACACAGCTTTCTCTGCATGTATGGTCACACGCATACATCCATGTGCACACTCAGGCATGTGCACACACATACATAATTACTCAATCAGATCTGTGCACACATGCCCTTCACCTCCACACATCCCTTCATCACAGACAGGCAACTCAGACATACCAGAAACGACACAAACACAAACACAACTCGGACATACCAGAAGCCCCCTCCTCCCAAGAAGTGTCCCCCACCAATCAGGCAGAACCCCTTCTCTGCCAAGACTTCCCAGAAACACTCCTCTCAAACACAGATGATCACAGACACACTCAGGTGAAGACACAGCACACAGACATCATGGTCTCTTCTACAATTTGTCATTTCAGATAATCTTTGAGATAGAATCTAGAAAATCAATAAAATCCATTTGTTGTGAATAACCAGGATTATAGGACATAGGAAAATCACTTAAATGTGATGAAAAGATGCTGCGTTCCGTGGTGCTGGCTGGCCAGTGTGGAAGCAGGCAGAAAGACATCTCCTTTGCCAGGATTTCGAAGAAAGAGAAGCAAAACTTGCAGATGGATGTGTGGTTTGGAGGATTGTAGGTCCAAGCATTGTGAGGACATATGTCCATTGTGACCCTCGGGAGGTAGAGGGGTCACTGTCCCAGCTGCAGTGACAGCGGTCCCTCGGCGGATGAGCAGACTGGAACCTCCCTCTGCACACAGCTCTGCAGCTGGACATTCTTACCATCGAAAATTTGTGGGGGGGGGGGAGAGGCAGTACATCTGAAAAAATATCCTCAAGATTCTCCAGGAAAATGGGTTCTCTCGGAGAGAATCTTTGAATGGCGGGTGGTAGGAGGAGGAAGGGACAGACGTAGGAGATCAGAAAGAAAACCTGAGGAAGGACAGAGGGATTAGAACGCAAGAAATAGTCCTGCCAGCTGGTAGCCATCTGGAAGCCATGAGGAAAGGAGGGAACAAAGTTTCTGAGTTTCTAGCAAGTAGGCACAGCTTATCCTGAAAAGAGGTTACTGCTTTGCCAAATGGAGAAAAGCCAGGTTCTTGTCACCTCCTTAAAAATCCAAGCCTCTGGTGGCTTCCCCCAGCTTTGCCTGGCAAACTCTGACTGGCCGAGGGCACCTGGTTTTAGAGACGGTAGGAGGTGGTAGAGTAAGAGATGTACTTGCTGGGTGTCGATATAAAACCAGACCATGGGCCATACTGGGTGTTTGCCTTCCATTATTAGAATTGAGGATTCATTAGCTTTACAGTCACCATAACCAGAAGCTGGGCACAAACAACTTCAGGGTTTCTTTTGGCTCACATTAGCAGAGGCTTTGGTCTTCGGTGTGGATGTTCGGACTGAGTATCCAGGATGCAGGAACATGGGCTGGGCCTCTTCACTTCCTGGAGAAAAAGAATCATTTTTGACAGGAAGGGGCAAGGATAACACGCCCCCACCCCACCACCACCACTAAGAGCTTGCCCTCAGTGGCCTGTTTCCTTGAGCCATGTCCAAGGAAATACCTAAAGTTCCACAACCTCCCACAATAGTGATGACAGCTGATTACCATTTAGAACATGCGCACGTAGAGGACATTTCATATTCCAATCATGACCAAGTTTTTTAAAAGCTTTATATAAGACCATGAGGGAGATCAATGACCAGAGGAGAAACAGTAAATTATTATAATAGAGTATTCTATTTGGGGAAATACTCAAAAAAAAACTTTGTTTGTGGCTGCCTTGCTGAGGGAAAAGGAAAGATACCAAAATGAATCAGCACAGTGTAGTGTTTAAGGACATTATGCTTTCACTCAGTTGTCCTACAGAAAAATGAGGGACAGTGTGTCTGAAGCTAAGCCCATCGTGTTTGTCATCTGCCAAAAGTTAGTGTCTCTTTTCTCCATCTTGACTCTGTGAATGTCTCCACCGCCCCCCACACCACCCATCATCACGTCTGCTTCAGAGCAACTTAGCTCCACATCCACATGCTGCCCACCAAATTCTGAGTATTTTACTTTATTTTAAAAAATCTATCATCTATCTATCCATCTATCTATATGCAAGGAGAGAGAGAGAGAGAGAGGGAGGGAGAGAGAGAGAATGGGTGTACCAGGACCTCCAGCCACTACAAACAAATGCACCACATTTTGCATCTGGCTTCAGTACTGGGGAATTGAACCCAGATTGTTAGGCTCTGCAGGCAAGCATCTTAACCACTGAGCCATCTCTCCAACCCTATTTTAACTTTTTAATAGTAGCCTCCTCTCCTCCCCATGGCCACTGCCATCATTCAGTCTGTCCTTATCATCATGATTTATAACTGGCCTAAATGGTCCCAGTTTCTAATCTCTGTGTATTATTATATTTTTTTTAAATTTGGGTAGATTCTGTAAAACATTTAAAATACAATCTTGTGTTGACTCATCAAACATTGACTGAGCACCTACTATGTGCAGATCTTTGCCCTAAGTGCCTGTGATACACCAGTGACCGTCTAGTGGGAGCAAGATCACAATAAACAAAATAAGCTATATAATGATTTTTAAGTTAATAAATGCTTTGGGAAAAGAGGTTTAAAGGGTCCAGTATGAACAGTATTCAGGGAACACTTCCGCTGAGAGGCACATAGGATCAAAAGGGAGGGACTGAGCCACATCGGGGCCGAGGGAAGAGCATCCCTATGCAGATCAGAGCCAGCGATGGCCCTTGAATGGGGCTACCTGCCAGGCTTGAGCAACAGCAGGCAGGCTGGGGTGGCTGTGGCAGGACAGGTGTGCAATAAGAGAGAGACCAGAGCACCTAAGGGAGGTCAAGGAAGTCTGGATGGAAGCAAGGATGAGGACCAGGTGACTCAGGTGTTGTTGCAGGTCCTGAGCTCTTACTTCTTCTGATGCCTGTATTGACAGATCCTCTAATGCTGATGGTGACCTAGGCCAAGGGGTAGCAGAGAAGATGGTCAGAGGTGGTGATATCTCTTTCCTGCCTCAAATCCCACAGCGACTTCCCTTAGCTTAGTGATGAACCCTAAAGTCTTCAGTGTGACCTACAGAATAACCCAGGATGAAAACCTTCCTTAATGTTCCAATTCATTTCTTAACAATGTTCCCAATGATCCCCATGTTCCAAAGAAGGTGGGCTTCACGAGCACTAGTGTCCATTATGTCCCCAGGTATCTGCATTGGTAGCTTCCTCTACCTATGTGTGGTTTGATCCAGGCGTCCCCCATAAATTTAGGTGTTCTGAATGCTCAATCCCCAGCTAATGGCAATTTTGGAATTGAAAACTTGTTGGAGCTGTGTTGTTGGGGGCAGACTTATGGGGTTACAGCCAGCTTCCCCTTGCCAGTGTTTGGCACACTCTCCTGCTGCTGTTGTCCACCTGATGTTGGCCAGAAGGTGATGTCCACCCTCTGCTCATGCCATCATTTTCCCTGCCATCATGGAGCTTCCCCTCGAGTCTGTAAGCCAAAATAAACCCTTTCCTCCACAAACTGCTTTTGGTAAGGTGCTTTCTGCCAGCAAGGAGAAAGCTGACTGCAATGCTGTTGCTCCTGTCTGGACCGCTACTGAGTATTGTTTCCTAGAGAAGTCGGCTTCGCTTCTCCATTCCATGCCTCCCAATGCATATTGTACGTACCTGGATGATTGTGACTATAGCGTGAACCACGATGCCCTGTCCACAATCTCTTTGTCACTAGCCTGGAGCGCCTAGAGTGGAGTGAGAGGCTATTTATAAGTCCACAGTAGGCTTTGGGTGGATGCATAATAGATGGATAGAAGTGGATAAGGGATTGAGGGAGGCAGGAGTATAGATGTATATGGGTAGTGAGTGAGCGAATGTTCTCTCTTCCATCAGATCTTGAATCAAGGGGTTTTCTTTTGCTTGTAATTATTCAAGAACCTCGAAATGTTAAATAAACAACATAACCATTAACTTCTCTGCTCCTGAAGAGCTGGCTGAGAGACTCTAAGCAGGAAACCATTGTAAGTACATGTACTGATCAATTGTACAAGACAGCCACTGTGTCACTGTGTCACGTTGACAGGAGAGTGATTTTGAAAAATGGCATCTTTTTGCCCATTGACCAAACGTAATTTCAGAAATGCTTTATTTTTTGACATGGTTTTTGATTAATAGTAGTACACACTATAGCTCTCCCCCTCTGAATTCTGCCACATAGATCATTCAGCTGAAAGCGATTGATTCATGTCTGGTGGTGTGTCGAAGAAAACCCTTTCTAAAAACGAGGAGAATTTTTGACTTGCACAAACATCTCAGCCTATCTGTTGTTCTAATGTTGTTGATGACTAGTTTCAACTTTAAGAGCTTCTTATCTTGAATATGCTTGAACATGCTGACTGAATGTATTGTACTACAAAAAGACTTTTTTTTTTTTGGTCTCCTGTCATTTCAGCCAAACTCTAAGAGGCAGTTTCTAACAATAATTAGAGGCTGACTTCTTATCTCTTGTGACTTTTTGATGACCGGTTCAGGAAAGGTAGACTCTACTTGATGGCATTTCTTCACTCTGACTTTCCTCAACAAAAATACTAGGTAGACAAGGTAGAGGAAAAACAGACAAAAAGCAAATGTCCATCTTCTTAGAGATGTCTAGATTTGAACATTACAGCTTAGAATAAACATTGTATTTCTAAAGGTTAAGTGATAGATATGAAGACTTTCGAGGGGAAGGTCCAAATTAGAGTAGACTCCTCTCTGCCTCATCCTTGAGAAATGGATGTTCCAAATTGACTTGTTTCTTCAAGGAAGAGATTCTTTTTTGCAAGGTGGCTCCTTCATAAGGTGGCTACCAGAGCTGGAGAGATGACTCAGCAGTTACGGCGCTTGTCTGCAAAGTCTAATGACCCAGGTTCGATTCCCTAGGACCCACATAAAGTCGGATGTACAAGGTGGCGCATGCATCTGGAGTTCATTTGCAGTGGCTGGAGGTCCTGGTGAGCTCATTCTCTCTGTCTGTCTCTCTTCTCTCTATCTCTCTCTGCTTACAGATGAATAAAGATATTTTTAATGTGGCTACCATACCTGGAAGAGATTAGGAATCCTAGTGGATTTGAACTTTTGCAAAGCAATCCTGAAAGCTTTGGCGGTGGAGCCATCTGAAGGAGCCAGGCGTGGTGGGACATACCTTTAATCTCCACATTTGGGAGGTAGAGATAGGATTGCAGTGAGTGAGAAGCCAGCCTGGGGCTTCAGAATGAGTTCCAGGTCAGCCTAGGCTTGAATGAGATCCTGACTCAAAAGCCAACAAAAAATAATCTGAAGAAAATTATTTCAAATTTATAGAAATATAAACTTTTCTTTTTTTTAATATTTTATTTATTCATTTTCAAGCAGAGAGAGAGAGAGAGAGTACCAGGGCCACCACCTTGTGGGTCTGGCTTATGTGGGTCCTGGGGAATTGAACCGGGGGCCTTAGGCACTGGAAGCAAGTGCCTTGACTGACCCCTGAGCCCTATAAACTTTTCTTGAAATGTTGGAATAGAATAAAGGTAGTTTCCTAGAGTTAAGGTTTCAAGTTTTACCTCCCAAAAGCCATCTCAGGATTTTCTCTTGAAAATGAGGGTAGAAACAGAACAGAGAAAGAACTAGGACATGAACCTCAGGACAGGCAATGTGACATGGAAGAGAAGTAGATATAAGCCCCAGGTTACTGTGAAGTACTGATGACAAGATCTTAGGACCAAAGCCTGTCCACTGGCAAGCCTCTGCTTATTCTGCACTCAAAAATGGACAAGAACCTATCATTATTGCTAAGTTTCCTACTTTATTTTTCTTCATTTCTCATCCTATTTGGGTAAAAATAATCTAAATTGCTGGATCTGATATCCAGTAGCTCAGCTATCATCAACCAATTATCAGTGTTTTTATGTTGTCCAAGTCTAGACCAGAAGGTCGGCCCCGCCTACAGCATGTTGCTGAGCGTCACCAATGGGGATTCTGTTAGCATTATCCAATAGCATCCTTTCATTTGCTTAACAGATGAAATAGGATATCCTTGGATGAGGAGGCGGAAAAATTGTGGCAATGGCTTTGGTAGGAATTACTGTCCTGATGAGTCACAGCAGGACAAAGCTCACTATCTCCCAGTTGTATCTGCGTGAACATGAATGAATCTCTTCTGCCTTTCCCCCACCCCCACAACATGTGTGTAAGCATGAACACAAACACACACACACACACACACACACACACAAACACACACACAGAAACAGTTGGTCTATACAGCTCCCAGGAACAGGAATTTCATATGACAGACACATTTCTCAGCCATGCAGGAGGCTTCTAGGAAACCCATGCCCTTGTGGGGTATCCCTCAGACATGTCACACACAGCCCATGGGGCAGCATTTATACACATTTATACACATGTATGTACCTTAAATGTACTTTGATCATGATCCCCTCCCGCTCTTGCCCGTCCTTATGCCCCTTCCATTGAACCCATTCTTGTGCCCTTCTTAGACTTCCATATCTTTTTCTGTCTTGCCCTCTTCATCGTACATGATGGAACGTTAATGAGCCCAAAACGTGAGCACTATCCGGTGGTCTTGTGCAGGTAACCACAACCACTGTGAGGTCATGAATAAAAAAGTCACTTCCTGTTAGGAAGACAACATTCCAAAGGACTCCTTATCCTCTGGCTCCTACCTTCTCTCTGTCTCCTCTTCCCTAATGTTCCCTGAGTATTGAAGGGCATGACATAGACGTCTCAGCTAGTGCTGAGGACTCCATAGTATAGTACTTCTCAGTACTTGCATGAGTCCTATGTCTCCCCCGTCATCTCTGGCATCTGCAGAAAGAAGCTTCTCTGATCATAGGCAAGGGTAGCACTCTATGGGTGAAAATATAAACATTTAGAAAGCAGTTTGGGGCTGGGGAGATGGCTCAGCAGTTAAGGTTTTGGTTTGCAAAACCTGCCAGCCCAGGTTAAATTCCTCAGACACACACACACACACACACACACACACACACACACACACACACACACACACACAAATACATTTCAGATATTTAGAAGGCAATTTGATGAGCATAATGTATCCATTTAGTCAAACAATAGTAATTGCTTCCTCACTAGGTGCCCTAATAACATTGCATAAAATTACCTTCAGGCTCTATGATGGATAACAAACATGAATGAACTTCATTCTTAGACTTGGGTCTTGTGCCCATGACACTTCATTATGTATGCAAATATTCCAAAATGTGAAAACACCTGAAGTAGAAACATTTCTATGCCAAACATTTCAGGAAAGAGACATCAACCTGCAAAGATATTTTTGGTACTGGGTGACATGATGTGAACAGACATCTGTCTATGGATTGCAGTGACACAGGTGCATCTACTCAAATATTTCCTTCAAATCACAATTCCAAGATGTGTTGAAGCACAAGAACAGCCATTATGCACGATGGTGGACAGTCAATTCATTAAAGAGTATTTTTTGCTTAAATCCAGCCTGTCCAAGTAGACATCCTGACTCTTCTTCTGTCATAGACACATGCCGCTGGGATGAAACTCCAAATCAGGCACGATTATGGGGAGAAAAAGTATTTATTGAACAGATCCAGGGGAAGTTAAGGAAAAAGGCTGGCCCCATTTCACAGAAGCAAGCAGAGATAGAGACAGCACCTCCTGAAGCAAGCAAGCAAGCACACTGTGTCACACTGTAACTCACAAAAATGCAGGACTGCCAGACTGGGGTTCCAGCTTTTCTTTTGCATAACTATCCCTAGTATTTTGCATCCAATTTAGAAAGGGCCAGTCCCCAGGAGGCTAGGCCAAAGTGACACTTCCTCCAGCCAGAGGCTGGAGACAATAATTTTACTAAACCTTTAATTCTTTTGGGGGCCATCTATTCAAAACTACCACATTTGCCCTCTAATTTTGGGAGCTGTTTATCTTTTGTGCCTCAGTTTTCTCATTATTTATAGAGAGAGAGGAGAGAGAGAATGCCGCTGGACCTCCAGCCACTTCAAACAAACTCCAGACACATGCACCACTTTGTGTGTCTGGCTCTATGTGGGCACTGGGGAATCAAACCTGCGTTGTTAGATTAATAGGCTAGCACCTTAACCCCTGAGCCATCTCCCCAGCCTTTTTTTTTTTAATATATATTTATTGTCCATAATGTGTTACATTATTTAGTGGGCAAACCATGCGTTGTTATCCCGAATTCCCCAATTCCCCCCCTCCCCATCCCTGATCAGTTGTATATCCTCCTCTGTGGGCTGTCTGTATTAGTCCTTCCCCAGCCTTTTTGAGATTTGTTTTTATGTTGTTCTCCTTAGAACCTGGAAAAAATGCCCAAAGTTGAGGACATGCCAAGCATGACCATTCACAACGCCATGGCCTCTCCAAATGTAAAGTACAACCTTTGGAAGGTGCACGGAGACTGGATCACTCAGGTAAAAACACTCAGAGAATGGAAGTCAGCTCTTGCAGGCTGCCCCTCTCTCTTCAGGTCAACCACCTGAGTGGCCAGGTAGGAACAGTCTGAAGTGTTCAATGAGCCAGAACTTCTTCCTGAGGTGTCGTTGCAAGGCTAGCTGAAAACAGACAAGATAAATAAGTGTTGTAGGAAATTCACAGACTGGTACATGAATAATAATTAGCTGGTTTGGAAGTCAGTGACACCAATCCCTGGGACCTCCGTTGGAACTGCTTTAGGGTCCTTGTCCCAGGTTTTTGTTGGGGCGATTGGTCTAAAGATAATAAATGTGTTTTCCTTCCTCTTGTTGGAGTAAGGTGACACAAGTCACCAGAACGGATTAAGATTCATTTGAGAATCCAGGCGTGGTGTCACACACCTTTAATCCCAGCACTCGGGAGGCAGAGGTAGGAGGATCGCTTTGAGTTTGAGACCAGCCTGACACTACATACTGAATTCCAAGTCAGTCTGGGCTAGAGCGAGATCCTGCCTCAAAAAAAAAAACCTGTCATTTGAGTAACTAAGCACACAATATTGAAATATTGCATTTAGAAACATCTAAAAGAAGATACAAATTAAGGTCTGTTTCGCTTCACCTTTATTAAATACAATTTACACATCATGACATGAATCCGTCTGTCTTACACGCACAGCTCATTGACAGTAACCTTCCTGAGTTGTGTCGTTATCACTGTGACCAAGTCTTAGAAGATCTCTAACCCCACAGGATTCCTCCAGACAGCCTGAAGCCTTAGCTCCAGGCAATAACTAGCCAACTTTCTGTCCTTTGTCACAGGTAGCCCACTTTGTGTGCATGGGATCACGGATGACTGACTTCTTAGCGTAGTGGGGCCATACTTCTTGTGGGGTGTGGGAATTCAGCACCCTGTCTAGAGATTCTACTCTTAAAGAGTCCCCTTGGGATGGCTCTCCTCAGTGCTCTGGATCTCAAAAGATTGAGAGGCAGAACCAGTATGGCACAAGGGTGACTTCCTGTCGAGGACTGGTCAGGAGGCAGAGTTCATGCTGGAGGAAATGAACACAGCAGGCATTGGACTTGATGCTACAGGACTTGTAGACATGAAGTCTGATGGAATTAGACTACAGGGTTCTCCGGGCCCTGCAGCCCTGCTGTATGGTCTATGCTTCAGGGGTGTGTTCATGACATTGCTTTCTGAGATTACCCCATTGAACAGGACAGGCAGATCCAGGGGACTGTCACCCTCCACTTTGTAGATGGCTCTTTGACCATGCCATTCTGTTGTCCTGGTCCTCAGCCTCCCGACATTCTCTTTCCCCTGCAAACTAACCTGTGCTCTGTCTCTGGTCTCAGGGCTCCATGAGGGTTGTCAGTATCCAAGGTTACCTTCCTTTTATCTACTTCTGAGCTTAGCTTTCTGCCTGCAATGATGAAGTGACAGGCAAGCATATCAACCTCACAGGTTACATTTTCTCACCTGGTTACATTTATGACTTGATCCAGTGTACAGCTTGTATAGTTCCTAAGAGGTTCCCCCTGGGGGAAAATGTGACCCAAGAGGAGAACACCAACCCCCACAAGTCTGTTTCAACATCCAAGACTGACTGCAGGTTCCTGCTTAAAGTCCCGGTTTTCTGATCCCATACTGTCTGTTCAAGGCTCAGCTCTCAGGGTCTAAATCGAAGAAAAATAAGGAGAAAAGTGTCTCCTGACATCCCTCCCAGTATCAAGATGTTTTCCAGGGAAGGATAAATGTGTTCTCTGTAAATCTTCTGCAACTATGCAGGCAGCATCCGGGTTTTCTAAGAATGATCTAAACTGGGCAGCAGAAGCTTCCGCAGGGTCTGCCAGTCAGAATGCCCAGGGAGTGTTTGTTCTGGCGTCAGCCTCCCACCAGATGAAGGGAAGAGAAGAGCTAGTTTTCTGCCAAACCACCTACACATATGCCCACACAAAAAAATAGATGCCTTAAATCATTCCTATTCTTAGTAAAGCGGTTCCTTCCTTTCTCCCTCCTGAGATCTTTGTAAAGAATGTTATAAATATTGTTACAAACTTGTACCTGACCAGTGGGTCATTTTCATGATAATTAGCATTTTCTCACTTTTCCCCCTTTTCTAGCTGAACTACTATGACTCTATGAATGTCGTCATTTCCAGGTCCAACCATGAGCCCACAGCTCTAGTAATCGGTAAGGTTTCTCTTACCGTGATGGGGATGCTGTCTTTCAGGGTGAGGGGTCCCACCTTTATAATTTCTGCATGGCGACAGGCCTTAGCTCTTGCTGCAGCTCAGCAACAGACTTCCTCTGCTTGGTGTATCTTGGTGTATCTTCAGTTTCATCAGCCTCTCTGCAGGCAGAACGAGAGAGAACGAGAGCATGCTCAGCCCTGGGTTTGCACACATTCAATGGACCATGTGTGTTGAGTTGAAATATGAGCAAAATCCACAAGTAATGTCAGGCTGCACCATCTGACACCTGGAATAAGACGCATGGTTTTATACATTCAGGGAAGTCAGTGTGAAACACTGGATAATGGGGTGTCTACATAAAGTAGGATGTGAGAATTTGTAAGAATTCAAAAAAGCATTAATCCAATACTTGGACACATGAAGTTTCTCTAAGTTGACCTTGGTTGGATAAGGTGAATTTCAAGCAAGAACTCAGCTCTCAATTCACATTCAATGTTAGGGATGTCCTCAATGTCTTAGTCCTTTTTTTAATATTTTATTTACTCATTTTCAAGCAGAGAGATACAGAGAGAGAGAGAGAGAGAGAGAGAGAGAGAGAGAGAGAGAGAGAGAGAGAGAGAGAGAGAGAGAGAACCAGGTCCACCAACTTGTGGGTCTGGCTTATGTGGGTACTGGGGAATTGAATCCCGGGCCTTAAACACTGGAGGCAAGTGCCTTAACCGCTGGGCCATCTCTCCAGCCCTGTCTTAGTCCTTTTCAACTGTTGTGATCAAACACCCCAGATGGGAAGTTGGAACATATACAGTAAACAAATTCATTTGATTTGTGACTCGAGCTGGGAAGTCCAAGGTCGTGGCAACCGCGTCTGGACAGAGCCTTCTTTCAAACTGTATTATCTCATAGTAAAATTGATGACAGGTGGGAGAAAACATTCCAAAGGGTTCACTTTTATAGCAAAGCCACTCTAGTGAGAACTAAGCGATTCCCAAGAAAACTGCCTGAGTCCTCATGCCCCCACCACCTCCCAACGCCGCTGCTCTGGGAATTAAGGTTCTAACACAAAATCTTTTGGGGGGGGTTGTTTATTTCCTTTTTCCTCAGGCAAGTTCTCACTCTAGCTCAGATTGACCTGGAATTCACTCTGTAGCTCCAGGCTGGCCTTCTACTCAGGACAATCCTCCTACCTCAGTCTCCTAAGTGTTGGGATGAAAGGTGTATATCACTATGCCTGGCTCTCACATGTGAACTTTGGAATGACACAGTTGAATCCTAGTCCCCAGTGTGTAGCTAAGACTGGGACCGGATGTAACCAATCTAAACTTGGTTCTGTGGACTGGTATACGTGGAGGAGTGTTGGGCTGACCTATGGGTATAATCCGGTGAAATTTAAGTCATATTGGTCCAAATTTTAATCCGGAATCTTTTTTTTAGAGGTAGAGTCATTTTAGCCCAGGAATAACCTGGAATTCATTGTGAAGTCTCAGAGTGGTCTTGAACTCACAGCAATCCTCCTACTTCTGCCTCTTGAGTGCTGGGATTAAAGGCATGTTCCACCGCGCCCGGCTCGAAGTGGGAATCTAATCACTTTAACCATCTTGGGTACCAGTTTATGGTCTGAAATAGATGCAGCCCTCTACCTAGTCCTGGAGCTTCCTGCCTCAGCATATCCTTAAAGTCAAATTCCATGCCAAGTACCTCACATGTATGACCTTATTCGATGATCCTAACAGCCTTATGTTTGCATCCCTATATTTTCCCTATCTTAAAGATGAGTTGGCTAATAATGGCGTAGCAATTGCCTTCTCATTGCTAGGAGAAAATACCCAAACAGAGCAACATATGGTAGGAAAAAGTATATTTCATGCTAGTTTCAAGAGGGGAGCAGAGGCTGGGTATCCCATCTTGTCACAGCGGCTGGTAGGTGACAGCAAGAGTGAGCTCATGCTGGCCAAAGGGAACCTGAGCTATATAAACCTCAAGACCCGCCCTCAGCGACACTCCTCCTGCAAGTCTCTACCTCCCGAATTACTACCAGATGAGGGCCCAGTTTTCAAAACACAGGATGGTATGCCTGTTGATTTCATTAAACTTATATTTTGTGAAACTTTTGAGATCATATTTGGAAAGCCCATCTAATTATTCAGTGTCACCATGATCATATTTAATTTTCCAAGTCGATGCTAACTCCTTCCATGGGTTTGTACTTACATTTGTCAATAATAATCAGTTTCAGATATCCATTGGCATAATCTGTGGGACTTTATAAAATTTGGTTACCTGGGTTTCACTCTCAGAGATTTTGACTTAATTGGTCAGAGATAAAGTCTGGGCACATAGCTTTTAAAGGGTCCCTCAGCGGTTCCAACATGCAGCCAAGAGTCAAAGCCACAATACAAGCCACTATATATATGTATCTATATTTCTCTGGGGGTTCCCAGTGATTTTAATTTACAGCCAAGATGAGGAAGCAATCCTATGTGTCGTGTACCTGATCCTCACAGTGTCCGTCCCCATGTCACAGATGAGAACACAAGCCTAGGTAAATTTGTCCAATGGCATGCTTAGCTAGAAGAGGTAGACCTGGGATTAGTCTGCAATATTCTTGACCCCAAAGCCAATGTACCACCCACTTACCTCTGCTCTTGGCTGGTAAAACCAAAGACCTTGAGATCTTAGACCTCTAGGATTTCATAGTTTCAAAGGAACATTATGAACTTGAAGCAGAATAAGTATGTGGCCCCAGAAGAAAGACCTGAAATCTCTTATTCCCAGGCCATGGTAGGTTTAAGAGCATTCTGGAAAGGCTTAATTTAGGGGTTAGAGTGCCCAACACTAACCAGTCACACAACTTCACAAGCCAGCAGCTCTTGAGTTTATTGTTCAATCTGCAAAGAACTGACAGGTAAAAGGCAAGCTAAGCAAGTGTTCATTCTAGAAAAGGAAGTAAAGCAGAAAGTTCCTAAATTGGAGGAATGTGTGAGGGGAGGGGGGCTGAGCAGGTGGCCACTTGGTGACTTAGATTAGGGATTCTTATGCCCTTAGGGATATAAATTAAGCATTAAGTTGGGCAACTTTGAATGTCTATGGGGACTTTTGATTAAAAGAAGTAGGGCTGGAGAGATGGCTCAGCGGATAAAGCACTTGTCTCCAGTGCGTAAGGCCCCGGGTTCAGTTCACCAGGACCCATATATGCCAGACCCACTGGAATTCAGTCCCCAGGTTCTCTTCTGTGGACTTATGGTTAGTGATATTCTTTGGGGGGTAAGGGGGGGTGTGACCCTAACTACCTACCTAGTGGGGGCTACCTTATCTCTTAATCCCTATCAGCATTATAGTCACCATGACATCACAGTACAACACATTTCTTAGGTGTTTGTGGTGACGTGCTGCGTAAATAAGCTTATCGTACTCTCTTCCAGCTGTGTGAAAACAGCACGTGCAATTATGCAAGAACACAATGCTTCCAAATACTAGGAGCTGGCTCTTGATGGTTTGGATATTGACTGTACTAGATTGTCTATGGCCATTTTAGAGTGTACTCCTTGTACTTATTAAAAACACAAAAGTGTGCTGTAACCAGCATGCTCAGCCCACAGGCTGGAGCCTGCGGCATCTTCCAAGTACATCTCTGGGTTGCTTAGAGAGACCAAGTACAATGATGGACCTATACACACTAATGATGTTTGCACAACAGTGAAATGCCCAAGGACCATCTCAGAAGTATCCCAGGTGTTGGGCTGGAGAAATGGCTCAGTGGTTAAGGCACTTGCTTCCAGTGTCTTAGGCCCCGGGTTCAATTCCCCAGTACCCACATAAGCCGGACCCAACAGGTGGTGGCCCTGTTGTGCTCGCTCTCATTCTCTCTCTCTCTCTATCTGTATCTCTGCTTGAAAATGAATAAATAAAATATTTTAAAAAGTATCCCAGGTGTTAAGTGACACAAGCCTTCTATTCTTGACACTTTTTCTTCCTTCTCCTCCCTACTCCACCCCCAAACCCATCCCTGATTCCAGGGGCCTTGCATGACCTCATCAAGCAGCATATTTGTAAGGCATAAAATGAAACGAAAACCCTTTTTAAGCAGCTCAGAAGTCAGCCACCCACATCAAGATACCAGCCATTTCTTCATGATGCTTTCCAGCCTGGCTGGCACTATGCATCTCTGAGCCTGAATTCCTAGCTTGTCCCTTCTGTAATCTTTTACAGGCTTCTTCTGCTTGCCACTGGGCACCAAGGAAAATCAATTATGACTTGTGCCAAGCTCTCAGCCTCCTGTAAAATGTCATCTTGCTTCTTTCTTTCTTGAGATGTCTTCCCAGACAAAATGAATAAATAAAATATTTTTTTAAATTTCTGATTTATTGACATTTAAATCGCCAAAGTATGAGAAAGAAGTATTAAGTGGTTAAATTTCTTGGTAACATACATTAGACCTTCTTGGAACTAGGAAATTTGCTTTTCTAGAACACTGGTGAGGATAAATTCTAAGAAATGGAGATTTAGCCTTTGAAGGCTGAAGCAGTTGAAAAATCAGTATTTCTCTGGGAAGATAAAAAACAATGATCCCAGAAGGAAAGGTGAGTTGTATCCAGGGCCAGCTACTCACGGAACTGTGATTGATAGCTTTGGTTTCCCCTATCCTGGCAATCTGATGTTAATAGTCTAAAACTCAAGAAATGGTTTTTGTCTCTGTGCCTCTATCTTGAACCCATAATCGGACAAACAGACCCATTTTACCTCTCTGCCTTTGAAGGGCCTGGCCTCTTTGGCTTCCTACTTCATGTTGTGTGGGGCAAAATTCCCCCACGTTGAAAGCAGTAACCACCCTTGCCAGCTATGGTTAAAACCAGCTGGGAGGAAAGGGCGTGGGTGGGGAGGGTCATCAACCCCCCACCTGAGATCTTAGGTAACCCCTATGCCAGGTGTAGGCAATGCCTCTTGTGACCTCGCGGGGAGATCAAGTGTAGAGAGGGTAAAAGATCAAGAACCAACGGCGCCCCATCGAGATGTTGCTTTGGGGTCCCAATGATATGTAAATCACCCTTACCCCAAGGCTGAGGGAGCAGAAGCATCCAAGGAGGGATCTTGACACAGGAAGCCCCATCAAAGTGGTTGCTTTGTGGGCTTCCTGTTCCTGTAATTACCCCTCTCTCCATGCTCTGTAAGTGACCCTGAGAAACTCATTGGTTCACCAAAGTGGTTTTACTGTCATCGGACTTGGTCTGCTATTTGAGCCCTATTTGGGGTGAAGACGTGTTTGTGTCTCCCCAGGATAAAGATTTCTCACAACACTTCAAGACACAATTACCCTTGTGTTTCTTCCCATGCCACCAGTAACTTTCTGGGCCTCCCTTGCTTGCTCCTTCATATCTCCCTGTCTTTACGTTGGCGCCTGCAAGGTAAAGTCCTGGGTCATCTCTTTCATCTCTACATGTGTCCCTTCCAAATCTCCTCTAATTCAGCTGATATACTGTCCACTCTGGAGTTGATGTCTCGAGCCCAGGCCCACTGGTATTTCCAGCTGCCTTGACTCACTAATA
Source organism: Zapus hudsonius (assembly GCA_004024765.1). Taxonomy (NCBI): domain Eukaryota; kingdom Metazoa; phylum Chordata; class Mammalia; order Rodentia; family Dipodidae; genus Zapus; species Zapus hudsonius. The sequence continues at coordinate 89,745 of PVHP010000256.1, forward strand.
GATGATAAACATCAAAATTAAGTCCAAATTAAAAATCAGATCAGGGCTGGAGAGATGGCTTATTGATTAAGATGTTTGCCTGCAAAGCCTAATGACCTGGGTTCAATTCCCCAGGACCCACGTAAAGCCAGATGCACAAAGTGGTGCATGTGTCTGGAGGTTATTTGCAGCGTTGTGGCTGAGGTCCTGATGTGCCCATTTTTTTTCTCCCTTCTCTCTCTCTGCTTGCAAATAAATAATTTTTAAAAAAAGAATCAGAATGCCAGGAGTGGTGGCAGACTCCTTTAATCCCAGCACTCGGTAGGAAGATCACCATGAGTTCATGGCCACCTTGAGACTACATAGTGAATTTCGGGTCAGGCTGGACTAGAGCAAGACCCTACCTCGAAAAAAAAAAACTCAGATCTTCCACCCACGAATTTCACCATATTCCCCATCTCAGTTGGTGCTAAATCTACCTCCCTATATGCTCACAGAAAAATTTTAAGTCATCCTTAAATCGTCTCTCACAACCAACACCCAGCCTGTTGGCTCTACATTCACAATCCATCTAGAATATCATCACAGTACAATCACTGTCTTCTCTTCCCTGATTGACTTAAGAGAGCCCCCTTGCAAGTCTACCCGCTTCCATCCTGTACCTTCCCTTCTGTCCTCTGCTCCACACCAGAGCAAGCTGGTAAAACATGTGTCAGATCCCACACCCAACTCCCCTGCTGGGCTCAAGCCAGAGCTCATCTCTAGGGTGCTGTGTGACTGGTCCAGTCCTTACCTCTCTGGCCTCATCTTCTCCTTCCATCCTCAGCCTCTCAACTCCAGTCACACTCATCTTGACCCATTGCTCAGATGTCACTTCTCACTAAAAGTTTACCCCACTTTGTTCTATGTGCTAACTACCTACCTCCTGCTTCGGGTGTTCCCAGCCTTCCTTGCCTTCAAGCCTTTCCCAGGCTTGAATCCCTCATCCAGTCAATTTCTGATATGCTATATAATTCACCTTACAATTTAGCTCTTCTCAGAGCCAGCAAGTCTTGGCTGTTTTGTTCACTGTGATGTGCCAAGTGTCTACAAAAGGGTGCACAGGCACCAATAGGTGCTCAGTAAAAATTTGATGAATGGATGCGTTTCTGAAGTCAGAGTTCAGAGCCTCATGCCCCTCCCTCCCATGCAGCGCTTGGAAGCACGCAGTCTGGGAAAGTCAGAAGACGCTCCTAACAAGCTTCTACCATTCTCCTTAAACTCCTCATCTCCTCAGCTCCAGCATGTCCCCATACTTCCCTGTGCCCTGACAGACTGTGTGTCCACTGTGTGGCCTATCAACAGCTCCCACACCTTAGTAGTGGCCATCAGACAGTCCTAAACTCTCCAGGAAACAGGAGGGTGATTCTCCTCATCCCCTTTAAGTGATACTCAGCTACTTCAAGCAATATCCCTTTCAGCTCCTCTATAATATGCCTGATCTTCAGTATTTGGTTTATGGCCAGTCACTCATTCCCAAATGGACTTAGGTCACCCACATGCCATGTGAGAAAAGAGGGTATAAAACAGGACAGGGTGACAGGAGAGGCCTCCCAATCCAGCTGGAAGCAGGGAATGAAAGCTGAGCTGCAGGAGAACACAGTCACCTGCTTGCAGACCCCAGGGACATCCTGAGCCCTGGTTGTGGAAGAAGCCTCTGAGCCAGCTGTGCCATCGTGGATAGTCAGAATCAACCTTCCACCAGGGCCTCACTCCCTGGAGACTCGCACGCTAGTTCACGTGCTGGGGATCTGAACCCACATTGAATCCTTTCTAGGTTTCCATGGTGATTATTTAAACTTTTCATCATCCTTCCTTCAGACCTTGGAGAAGAAGAGCTATGCTCTCTGGTTTCCATGACAACCACTTAAACACGCATCCCTGTCTGGCTGTGTTGGAAAAAGAACTAGAAATCGTGCAAATGAACGGGCTGCTTCCTCTTTGCTTGAAAAGAAATTAATTAAAATAAAGTGACACACCTGCTTAGAAGTTTCAGATCACTGCTCCTAACAAGAGTAAGCATGTCAAGCTGCTGTTTGAGGCAGGTGTGGGGTGCTGCATCTCATCAACACTTGAAGTACTCACCACATTCTGCATCTCATATAATTACCTACCCTCTCCAGTTCCTCACCCTCTGTCCCCTCTGCCTGGCAGCTTCGAGTTCAAGGCTGTTTACCTGCCTACCGTCTGTAAACAGAAGCAGTTCCTCTAGCTATGTATAGCCTTTGCTATACATGACAAGCTATACAGAGACAAGCAATGTTGTCCCCTCCATTCACTGATTGGCTGGTGGGGATGCAGGCCCACAGAAGTTAAATGAGTTCTTGGAAGTCATGGCAGAATGGAAGCCACAGGCAGGTAGGTTTCCTTGAGAAGTGCTGAAGATGGGAGGAGATTGAGGAATTGGTTCCCTAGCATTGAACAAAAGTCACGTAGAATGTGCCCAGGTTACTGGCTGGGCCATACTCTCCTTGGCATACTCTCCATGGTGCTGGTAGGTGGTAGCCAAAGCCATGCGAGCACATACATTGGAGCCAATAGTGCCTCAGCCACTTAGGGGATCTTCCTAACCAAGTAAAGGAAACTTGGTTTCTCTGTCTGTAAAGGTGACAAGAGGCCCCACCTTCTAGAAATGAAAGTACAAAACACTCAGAAGGATGTGAGATAAGACAGGAAAATAATTTTCTACCAGATTCTATTGTGTAAGGTTCCCATTGTTCTAGTAATTCAGAACAGTTTTTCTTGATTTTTTAAAAATAAGGACATGTGCTGCTCCCTGCCCCTTCAACCTCAGTGGGACCGCTCTTCTCTCATCCTCCTGACCCTTCCAGAGCACCCAGCACCTTTCCAGTGGGACTGGGTGGATTGTATATGCAAGCGAACTTCAGGAACTTTCTATGCCTGGTGCGGTGGGATTCGGGGAGGGAGTGAGTAGCCATTCCAGATCACCCAGCCCTAAGACCCTGCAAGGGCACTGGGACTCTCTTCAGCATCATAAAATAACTTTACAAAGCCCCAATTTAATACAGGCCTGAAGAAAGTGCCAGAGTGCCAGGGGGTAGGGTCCATGTCAGCCCACCCTCAGGCTTTTCCTCAAATAGTCCTTAGATAATGGTACTGTGATTAGCCAGAGAAACAGCCCAGGGCTTCACCTCAGCCCAGAGTTCTGTTTCTAAAACTGGCTATTATTTACCTCAACCTTTTGACACACAAGATATATATACTTGTGTAATTTCCGAGGGAAGCATAAGCCTCTTCCAGGCTGAACAGAACTGCGAGATCCGGGCCAAGTTTAGTTTGGCATTTTTATTTAGAAATAGCAGGCACAAGGGCTTTGAGCTCACCTGTTCTTTTCCTTCCAGAAAACCAACAGGTATTCTGAGAAGCCACATGGCTCCTGTGACCTACATCCACATAGCTGAGGATAACAGAGCCCTTTCCATGTCAACCGACAACACGGTCAAGATCTGACCCCTTCGCCTCTGGATTCATGCACTCTCTGGGCTGGCTTTAGTGATCTACTTATTTTTATTTTCTTGTGAAATGAGATCTCACACTGTAACCCAGCCTAGCCTGGAACTCATGGTAATCCTCTTGCCTCAACCTCTAATTTTAAGATTACTTCACCCCCAGATCTAGGCCAGGTTTAGACAGTGCGGGTTTTCTGTTCATGGTTATCTGTCCCCTCTCTGGGAAGAAGAAGGGAGGGAGTCTTCTGCCTCGCAGATGCTCATGTGGGAATGGGTGGATAGTATATGCAAGAAACTGAACACTTATGAAGCTTTCTATGTCTGGTGTTTTGGGCAGGAGGGAGGGGAAGAGAAGCCCTTCCAGCATCTCTGCCCCACTGTCTTCTGTCATCAATCATTACGTTTGGTTTTTTTAGAGGATATGACAAAATTTTCACAATCTATCTACTCTCCTACTGGGCTTCCCTGGTGGCCACACAGTAGGAATTTGGAAACTCAGGTGGGGAGACCTTTGTTCCAATACATAAACCAGGCACGCTGGCCTCCTACAGCATGAAGGATTGATTGATAGATTCTTTTTTAAAAAAATATTTTATTAATTCATTTTCAAGCAGAGAGTTACAGAGAGAAAGAGAGAGATAGCATCAGGGTCACACTTTGTGGGTCTGCCTTATGTGGGTCCTGGGGAATTGAACCCGGGGCCTTAGTCACTGGAGGCAACCACTGAGCCATCTCTCCAGCCCATTGATGGATAGAGTCTATGAAACAGAATTCTGTACCATTCTCAAATTTATCTGTTGAAATCTTTAATCCCTCAGGGTCTAGATTGTGGCCATATGTAGACGAAGGGTCTTAGGGGAAGTGATTCCTGTTAAATGAGGTCATTGGCATGGCCTGTGAATTCGTTATTTTTCTCTAGGTTGTCCCCAGTTGCCCTCTAGGAAACAACTGAAGAGAGGAAGGGTTTATTTTGGCTCACAGTTTCACAGGATACGCTCCATCATGGTGGAAGAGGCCTAGTGCAAGAACAGGAGATGGCTGATCACATTGAGTCCACCACACTGAGGAGACAGAGTATTGTGTTCAGTTTGCTTTCTCCTTTTTATCCACTCAGGACCCCAGCCCATGGAATAGTGTGTCACCCACAGTTAGGGTGGGTCTTCCCACCTCAATCTAATCTAGAAACTTCCTCATGGACAGGCCCAAAGATTTGTCTCCTGGGTGATTCTGGGTATAATGAAATTGACAATTGACAGGCCCTCCTCTAATATGGTGTGAGTTTGAGGCCAGCCTGAGACCACATAGTGAATTCCAGTTCAGTACGTGATTGCACGTGCACATTGTGTGCATGTCTGTGTGAGGGCCCAAAGTCCACACTGATTGTCTTTCTCAACCTCACTCCACTCCATACTTATTATTATTATTATTATTATTATTGTCGTCATCGATTACTGAACCTGGAGCTCACCAATTTGGCTAGACTAGCGAGGCAGCAAAACCCACGGATCTCTCTGTTAATGCCTTCTCAGAGCTGGGACTACAGATGTCACACACAGCTTTTATGTGGGTGCCAGTTATCCAAACTCAGGTTCTCATGCTTGAGTGATATGGGAATTTGAATGATTTCCCGCCTCATACCCCATTAATTCAGGTGTTCTGTTAAAGCTTGTCACTTGGTCCTTCAGCAGCTGGCTGGAGCAGGTGTCACTGGTGTCCTGAGGTTTGGGGTGAATCAACAGATGATTTCCATGAAGTGTCAATGTGTGGCCGTGACACAGCTACAGGCTGGAAAATCCATAATTTGCTGATTGCTGAAGAAAACCAATGGGAAATAAACCGAGTCATAAATGTAACCGATTAGAGTCTGTTTCAAGATGTAAAGAGCTTCAAATATCACAAGAGCCATTTTGCTTCTCCTTACACCCTTACCAGGTCACAGTGGGCTAAAATAATACAAGAGCCATGGCATGATTTACACACCAGGCATAATAAATGTCTGACAGCAGATTTATCGTTCTACTCATATACCATCACCACGTTCTAGCAACTATTCGCATGAACACTTTAATGAAAAATTAATATTCTTGGGATGGAGAGATGGCTCAGCGGTTAAGGCACTTGCCTCCAGTGCCTAAGGCCCTGGGTTCAATTCCCTAGTACCCACTAAAACCAGACCCACAAGATAGTGGCCCTGGTTCTCTCTGTTTCTCTGTCTCTATCTCTCTCTCTCTCTCTGCTTGAAAATGAATAAATTAAATAAAAAAAGAGACTGGAAGAAAGAACTATCATGTGTTTAAAAAATTAATATTCTGAATTCTCTTAAACAATTATCTAAGGCAGGCAGTATTATTTTTCTCTCCGTTTTACAGATAATACGACCAAGGTAGAATAAGGCCTTACCCAAGGCCACCCAGCAATGAGCCTTGTGCCTTGGGATTCCAACCCATAGGTGGGGTTTGGACCACCATGCCCTAACTAGTAGTCATAGAGAAGTCTGCCCCAATGTCATCCAGATATTTGTCCCATAACTGATTTGGGAAACTTGAATTAAGATCTGAAGAACAAAGACCGCTCTGTGCCATAAATCAGCCCCAATCGTGAGCTCCACTGCAAAAGCTAGGTCCAAGAAATGCCTGATCCTTTCCTTGCATTAGACCAGAACCTACAGAGCTGTGGCTGCAGTTGTCCCCTCTCAGCATAGTGGAGGGATCCACGTCTCCTTCATAACACCCAGAGAGAAGGACCCCCTTCATTTTGATATTTGGTGGGGCTGGAGTAAAAGAGGGGAGTGTTTAAACTTGGTCAAACCAGACCAAACCCACAGTAGACAGAGAGCAGCTGGGAAAACACAGCACAGCAAAGTTCTAAGACCTAGCTATCATCAGCTCACCCTGCTGGGATGAACCTCCAAACCAGGCAGAGTTTATAGGAAAAATAGGATTTATTTGACTCTTACAGATCCAAGCAGAGAGGAAAACCCACCAACAGCCCTTTCTAAAGCAAGCACACTCCCTCATCCAAACAGCAGGGACTCCAGGCAGAACTCTGACTGCTCTCTGCATGCCTATGGCTGGTGATACCTAGGGACTGGATCTGCCCAAGGTGACACCTTCTCCAGCCAGTCAGCTGGAGACAACTTTTAATAAAACTCCTGAATCTACCAGGGAACATTCATTCAAACTACCACACTAGGCTAGTTATGTGGCGTACACAGAAATGTCTCAAGATCAAGACTGGCCCAGTCTGTGCTACGTAGTGAAACCTATCTTTAAAAAGAGAGTGGGGCTGGAGAGATGGCGCATCTGCAAAGCCTAACAACTGGGGTTTGATTCCCCAGTACCCACATAAAGCCAGATGCAGTGGTACATGTATCTGAAGTTCATTTGTAGCAGCTGGAGGCCCTGGAACACCCATTCTCTCTCTCTCTCTCTCTCTCTCTCTCTCTCTCTCTGTGTCTCCCCTCTTTCTCTCTGCTTACAAATAAATATATTGTAAAAAAATGTTTACATATTTTGTTTTTGAGGTAGAATCTCACTCAAGCCCAGGATAACCTGGACATTCACTATGTAGTCTCAGGATGGTCTCAAACTCACAGTTCTTTTACCTCAGCCTCTCGAGTGCTGGGATTGAAGGCAGGGATCACCATGGTTGGCTTAAAAATACTTTTTAAAAAACAACAAATGATTTTTCCTCATTTCCTTCTTAGATCTGGGACCTGGAGACTCACAGCTGCTGGTTTACCGCCTCTTCCAAAGCCAGCGGCATCAAGAGAGAACTCACAGCCTTTCTCTATCTCCCTGGAATCTGAGCCTTGTTTGTGGCCACTGACGCTGTGGCTTTTCTCCACCTGAAGCTGAGGTAAAGGGTTGTATGTATTCGAGTATTCATGAACTGAGTGCTATGAACTAGAGACTTCTAGAGAGTTCTAGTGCCTTCTACTCAATGTTCTGCTATTATCATCCAGCAATCAGCAATCTACCTCTTAGGCCTAACCTACTCACCAGCCCAAGCCCCACAGCAAATGAAAACACCCTACTTAGGAGCCAAGCAGACAGCTCTCTGGGGGCCTGGTGTGTCTGTCCCTACAATCACCTCTATTGTGCCCTGTGTCTCAGACCCCTGTCTATAAAGCAAGGCAGCCACACAGGGCAGTCGGTACCCAGAGCTTTGAATGTCTTTTGTCCCAGGTCTTCTATATTCTTCTGAACATAATTTTACCTTGGATCCGTTGGCACTCCCTTACCAGATCATGGCACCGTTACCTCCTTGGCAAGGACTCTGGCTGTCACTTGTCTCCCCTTCCACACTCTGTCCTGCGTGAGTTGAGCTCTGAGGTGTTAAGGTAACTCCTTCACTCCTTCCCACCCTACCCAGACTTCATCAAGTTCAACCCTGAAGCTTGGCAGATGAGCAAGTAGGAGCCTAGAGCATGAGGGATATTGTCCTAGGGCACATGGGAGCCAAGAGCAGAGAGCAGACCACTTGCCTTTGAGGGGCGTCTTTGGCCTTCTCCCTGTACCTGCCTGTCCTTCAGCAATACATCAAAAGGGAAAGGGAGACATTTTAAAAATTCAGGGTCTGGAGAGATGTCTCAGCAGTTAAGATGCTTGCCTACAAAGCCTAACAGCCTGAGTTTGATTCCCCAGTACCCACATAAAGCCAGATGCACAAAGTGGCACATGCATCTGGAGTCCTTATGCAAAGGCTAGGAGCCCTGGCATGTCCATTCTGTTTCTCTCTTCTATCTCTCTCTGCTTGCAAATAAATAAAAATCCTTTTTTTAAAAAAATCAGACAATAAAGTTACTTTTCCTGGCACCCCTTCTCCATAGCCTGTAAGAAGGCAAACTTTAGACGGAGATCTGAGGGCAGGGAGTGCTGGGAAGGGGAGCAGTGGATACAGTGCTTGCCATTCAAGGACCTGACTTCCACATCTGTAATCCCAGCCCTCCTACAGCAGAATGGGGATGGGTGGAGACAGGAGAACACCCCCCCCCCAAGCTTGTGAACCAGCTATCCTGTGAACACAGCACGAACAAAAGAGCCCGCCTCAAACAAGCCAGGTGGAAGTCGAGAACCATTACCTGAGGTGGTCCTCTGTCTGATCTCTTGACACATGCCATGACTTGTGCTCACACACACACAGAGATCTATGGATTAAGTCACTCCCCTTCTCTTGTGAGAAGGAAGTCTTCCCTGCCTGGCAAGAATGGGAGGCCTACACTTTGAGAACAAGGCCTCCTACATTCTAAAAGCAGCGACGTCATCATCTTCCTTTCAACATGACATATACATATTCCCCTGGCCCTACCCCTATTCCCCACCAGAGAAATTTCTAGATTGAGTACTGCAGTTTGCAGATCCTGTCTATCTATGATGACTGTATTTCCTGAGCCCTAAATCAGAGCATACATAGTTTCTCACAAATGTCTTTTTCTTTGATGTGTAAACATAGGCACAGAAAAATCTTAAACACATTTATTGTACTCATAGATCAAATCCCTTGTCAAACATTAACTTTATGGAAAAGCAAACACATTCTATAGCATTAGAGCTCCATGGAGACGTCCAGAATATTTGGCCTGTGGCCATCCCCTCCCCTCCCAACCTGCTCGCTGAGGTCATGCAGCAAGCTGGTATGGCTCAGGAGGGCCAAGGCAGAGCCATTATGAAATGGTGTGTACTGCCAGACCCAGAAGCAATCTGGGGCTCTTCATTCATTCAGCCAGCCAGCTGAACACGGACATGGAAGTTTCCGTCAATCAACCTGCTGTTTATTCTAGATGATAGCACTATGTAGAGCAAACAGCCCGCCTGATTGATTTCCTTTGGAATGAAGTGACTGAAATTCCACTTCCCCAAGTGTCTAGAGCCAACAATTATATGCGACATCATGTCCCCCATCCTAGCCCACACCGTCCTCTGTGCGACCTGAGGCTGGGGCCAAAGCAGGGGGAGTGCGGGGAGGGGGGACTATACAGCAAAGGGACAATTAAGAGAGAGATAACAGAGCTGTGACACACAGAACCAGCTTTCTGCATGAAGTGTCCACTGCTTGCCAAATTCCTGTGGACATTTATATTCTTTCCCTGCCATTATTCCTCACGGTGTTTCCCTAAAATCAGTCCAAAGAGCTTGAGCTGCTTATCTGTCCTGTGTGTGACTTCCAGAGTTCGCTCAAGGGACAAGGTCCTGATTGGATGTACCCTTTGTACCTGGGCACCCATGAGAGTCCTACCACCCCTAGCCTGCTGGGATCTGCCTGTAAGAAAAAAACACAGCCTTTGAGCACAAGGACTCAGTATGGGCTGACCCATTTGCACTTGTTTGGAGTAGAGGAGGAGGAGGGGGATAAACCAAAATGACCAAAGAGAATCTATTCCTCAGGCTCACAAAATCATGCTTCTCCTGCCCCACAGAGGATAGTCATAGTCCATTGTCCACTCAGGAAGTAAAGTCAAGGTGATCCGGGGTTCTAGCCTAGTCTGGGCTACGTAATGAGCCTCGAAATAAAGAAAAAGACACAGGCTCTCAGTTTTCGTGTTCAACAGCTACTGTATCTTATCACGTGCCTAGTGTATATGTGTTCTTCTGAGCTGATTTACTCCTCATAACACTTTAATGTAGGGATTATTGTTCCCCTTTGACAAATCAGAAATTTGTGAATTAAAAAAATTATATATTTATTTTTAAGCAGAGAGAGAATGGGCATGCCAGGGCCTCTAGTCCCTGCAAACGAGCTCTAGATGTATCCACCAATTTGTGCATCTGGCTTTATGTGGGTATTGGGGGTATTGAAGCCAGGCTGTTAAGCTTTGTAAGAATACACCTGAAATGCTGAGCCATCTCTCAAGCCTGAGATTGGTGATTTTTGAGCAGTTAAGCAGCTTGCCTACAGTCCCACACCTGTCATTTGGCCTCAAAGCCTACCCTGCTGGCCCTTCTGCAACACAGCAGCAGACCCTCCTTCCCGGGCATTACTGGCCTTCAGTCACTTCAGCTGTCCATCGTCTCTGTCTTTCATTAGAACGATCTTCCCCAGAGTCCCACCTGGAGCTTTCCCACCATGTGGTCAGCTGCTCCAAAGCATCGGTATCACTTGCTTTTTGACTTGGCTACTCCATCTTCCCATTAGAGCTGAGGAATGCGTTGTGGGAACGTTCTGTCCCTGCAAGTAGACAATGGGACACTGTTAATGAGAATGGATCGTTTGGACATCCTTCTTTCCTGCTTCTCCAGTGGTTTGCGGTGTAGAGCATTTTGAAAGAACCTCCTGGAACTATTAGTTTATTGAGATATTCTTGTCTAGTGTAAAGTGAATACTAATCCTCTAATATGTTACAATGTTAATCCAGGTTTAAGTGAGATGTTCATGTCCAAGTCCTCTCACATAGACACATGAGGACCATGCTGTTGACAACCTTGATGAGTCAAGGTTGAGTCAAACTTGATGAGTTGGTGTCAACCAATGGGGGATGGTGCCATAATCTGTGCCCCTTGAACGAGGAAGATATAGCCCATGATTCTGTCTGCATGAGGTTCTTAAAGGAACCTTGTTACAATATGACATTCTCCCTACACAGTGCAAGTATGGTATATCTGAAGAAGTATAAATAAAGTTTAGGAATTAGAACCTTGATGAAGCTGTGTTCCAATACCCTTGAGTCGGTGGCCAAGCAGACGCATGATGGCAGAGGAAAAATTATCATTTCATGGTAGCTCAGGACAGTGAGAAATACACAAAGAAGCCAGGGACACGTATCCCTTTTAAAGGTGTACTTTCAGTGACATACTTTGTCCAACCTGGTCCTCCAGAAAGCTCAACACAGCTTGAGGATGGTAATTTACTATGAACTTCACAACACACTAACCCATTGACTAAATTTACATCCTCAAGGCCCAGTCACCACCACTTGGGAAATAAGACTTCTTGTAGGGGGGAATACTTCATAACCAAACCACAACAGTAAAGGGAGTTTTCTAGAGAAAAAAAAAAGATGTGTTGAGCTTTCTGAGAGATCTGGTTGCTTCCTGGGAAAAGATTCGAACAAGGGCTCTTCCAGTTCATTTGGAGCAGATGTTTGTACATTTTGACAACTGTTTAATGACACACACAGCAATTATTGCTCTCCCCACGATTAATAGATTGGATATTGGAGCAATTCAAGTCTATTGCCCTGAATCAAAGAACAAAAATTCAGTATGTTTCTTATTAAGAGGGTGGAACAATCTTTGATCAATTTCTGTTTGAGTCCTTGTCTCCCATGGTTCAACCATGCTCTGGGGATCTAGTAATGCTAAGGAAGACAGAAGTTCATAAAAGACCACATGTTGACCTCAGAAATGATGGGGGGGGGGTTTCTGCTTCTGTCCTGACCAGCTGAATCACAGACCCTGATTTATCAAATTTTTTTCCCCATTGTCCTTCGCAAGGAACAGAAGAACCTATATTCTCGTCTCTCCTTTTCTCACATGGCTATGGCAAAATTAAACCACAGTATTAATTCTATGTGAAAAGTACATTGATCAAAAGCTTATGTATTAACGTGTAAAATTCTATTTCTAAGGTGTATCATAGCTGTTGGATGGGACAGTAGAATAAACATGTATTTTGTAAGTAAAATGTAATAAATGGTAACATTTTAAGTCCTCTTTCAGATTCACAGCCTCTCTCTCTTTCTCTCTCTGGATTTTGGACTATCTTTACTACTTGGTATCCATCAAGTTGTGACATACACAGAATGATTCCTCTTCTTTATTCTTTCTTCCCTTATTTCCTTTAAAATAATTTCACCTCAGCTTTTTCCCAGTTCTTACTCTGAGATGAAATGCCTGCTAGAAAAGCTGTCAGGACACTGGGTTCCAGGGAATCCAAACCAGACTGCACACGACTGCACATGACTCACATCTGCTAACCACGGTTCTACCAGACTCTCCTGAGTGGGCTCCCAGCTGCATCAGTACATGGGCCATTTCCAGCTGAAGACTCACCAGTCCAGTTGACCAACTGTCTTGCTTCCTTCTTCCTCCTGAACTGCCTTTATATTCATGAGCCTCTCTAAACTAAAGAGAAAATGAAATGCCACCCATTAGCATCCCTACAGACAGAAAATTCCCTTTTATGGCTTTATATGGTGAAAGGGATTAAGTGACAGAAGTTGAAAGTGCTGCCTGCAGTTGAAATCTACCTGTGACATTTCCTTTCTCGGCCAGCTGTGCTGGGTGGTCCCAGCTTTCAGACTGTCTTTAAACATATTACAAGTCCTTTATTCATCTGAAAGTTCACTCTATTTCTCAGCCTAAGCCTTGCTGAGACTGTTTTGAGGGATGACTTCCTGGGAAATGTTGGCATTGAATTTGTCCTTTGGTATTACAGGTTCCTGGGCTGATGGCTTTGGGTTTAGCGCAGGCAACAGCTCTGGGTCTCCTAATGCAGGCAAAGCTACGCTGCAGACCCAAGGAGAGCTTGTCAGTTGACATATGATTTGTGGAAATGCAATCACCCAGACGTCAGGAGTGTATTGCTTTTCATTCCCACCGGCACTGAGGGAATTTTCTTTGACGTTTCAAAAATCTGCATCATTGGTGCGGTGAGGGGTAGGGTTATGAAACGTGACAACGCTTCTCTCCGAAGTTGTGAGTCTGTTGGCAGCTCGTTTGATTGCTTGTACAGCGTGTCCTCTTCTGTTTTGGATACAGGACATGCCACGTGACTTTCATTACTTCTGGAAGCCTCAACCTTGCTGGAAGGATGATCTGGTGAGTCCTGAGCCACTGGCTGACTCCGGATCCACACATTAGCACATGGTGAGATCTCCTTCGTCCAAAGCGCCCCTGAATTTCCGGAGCCTCCCTTGTATGCTCACAGTAGTACCTCGGAAGCCTTGCAGGATTAGAGCAAAGGTCCAAGAAGAGGTCTCTTCTGTGAAATAAGATGGCCCCATGTTCAAGTTGGGGTGTGAGGCCAGAAGGGCAGCTCCATGTGGTGCTCCAGGACAGGGAGCCCTAGCATACAGAAAGGACAGCTCAGAGTGAAGTGGATGTCATGTTTCTCAAAGAAGCATCCAGGTCCAATTTCTGCTTGCAGAGCCAATGTATTAACGATGGCATCCTGTGCAACAAGAGCCCTAAGAGATGACATTCCTGATGGCCCATTTAGAGACTCAGCAAAGGAACTGCTTGTGAATATTGCTAGAAAACAGAATGTTCCCTAAAAGCATGCTATAGCTTCCCAGGACAGAGTGACCGCCCCCCAAATTGTCTGCATGCCAAGTCAATAAGACAACTGTGAAGAAAGCAAGGTCATTGTGCTATCTGCCATGGCCCACCTACCTATGTCCCCCCCTATATGTTCCAAAAGGCACAAGTCAGTCAAATACAAACTCTATAAAGAGGGATCGTTCAGAGATCTTTCCAGAGCCTGGATTGTGGTAACTGACCAGTGATCATGTTTTCATTCAGTCCATTTCTGCTCAGTGTCTCTTGTGAACTAAGTATCGCACGGTGAGATCCTGGTGCAGCTACTCTCCTGGCTCACTGATAACCAGTCATTATGTCCATCTTTTTGCTGTGATGTCACAGCAGGTGAACACTATGTTTTTTCCTGTTCTTATATGGACAGTAATCCCAACGCAGGGACCTGATCCTATGAACTCATCAAACTCTAATGATCTCCCAAAGGCCACAACTCTAAAACCATGAGTTAAGGAGGTAGGGCACAAACATTCAATCCAGAACAGAGATGCAAACATTCTGGAGTTGGGATGGGGGTGAGAGTGGGGAGCTTGCTGCAGAGGATCATGGGAGTTAGCAATTGGTCTTTTTTGCCCAAAAGTCTCATAATGTCAGCTGTGTTCAAACAGACATGGCATCTTATTTGGTCACAGGCAGGTTCTCAAGGACACTGTGGCAAGTACATAGAGCAAGGGTAAAAGAATATCTTTACAAGGTAAGAGAAGCCAATGCTATTACATATATCCTACACTGAAGACAGAAAATGCTCAGAGCCAGGGTTTCTTTAAACTGCTGTGCTGCTCTTCACAAACCTAACTCTTCATGTTGACCAGAGCACATAGCTTCAGTTCCCATCAACACAGACAAGCCACAGTGAGAGGTAGTCCTGTAGGGACTGAGTCATGGTGACTCTGGCATGTAGACCTCCGATAGGAAACCAAACCACCCTGGTCATGGCTTGGGTTTTATTGACCCAAGGCCATCAATATTCAGGCCCCATGAGGGGCATCTTTCCTGCAATCTTCCGCCCAGCGGGATTCTGATGTGAGGAATTTTCAGGCTAGTATTTGATAAAATGTCACTCACCTTGGGAGATGAAGGACCACCGTGGTAGACAGACTCCCACACAGAGGGGTGGAGGACCCAGAAAGGCCCAGATGGAGGAACCCCTCTGTATCGTCTCAGTTCTGCCCCTTTCTCTTTCTCAGAACTGAGAAATGGGCATACTCTGTGTGGCTCAGTGCCCGCCTTTTCTTCTGGCCACCTCCAGTTATGATGGGAAAATTATAGTCTGGAATATCATCTCGGGCCACATGTGCTGCAAGCTGAATACTCCCAGCTGCTCAGATGGCTCAGACCATGGAGAATGTAGGTGAGGGGTTGGTTCCTCACCTCTGTGTGTTGGCCCATATCAGCTGAAATCTGGAAAGATGAAGGAGGGCTTGATAGATACCTCAGCAGTTAAGGTGCTGACCTGCAAAGGCTAAGGACCCAGGTTCAATTCTCTAGTACCCATGTAAAGCCAGGTACATGAAATGATGCACATGTTTGTCTGGAGTTTGCCCATTCATCTCTCTCTCTCCTCTCCTCTTCTCTCTTCTAGTCTCTTCTGCTGTCCTTTCTTCTCCTTGAAAAGAGAAATAGAGAGAAGGAAAGAAGGAAAGACAGATGAAGGAGTCAGTTCTAGTCACTTCCCACTTGGAAGGGACTGAACTCCTTTCAGATAAAGATTCTTAAAGCTGGGAGGAAGCCCAGGTGTTCAGTACTGGGCACCTGTCCATCCAAGGTCATCTCACAAAGCAGCCTACCAGCTTTGGGAATTCTTTGCTCGGACATTGCCAAGGCCACATAGGCTGTCAGACCTCTCGAGATTAAAGGTGATGCTGGCACACTGAGCTGTCCTCTGCCTACACACTCTTACCTGGGACAAGCATGAACAGGTGAAGGGGGCTTATTTACCTCTTCCTTTTCCTCACCTTGTCCTCCCAGTCCAGTGCTCCTAGGAGCCTCACAATAGAAAGAAATCAATGTTTAGCCCAAATCACAAGTAGTGTCTTCCAGATATCAGGGAGCATCCTGAAGCCAAAGAGGCTGGTGGGAGCTGAGCCATCATAGGTGACTCTATCCTCCCTCTGAGAGGGCCCAGCCCCTTAAGGATCAGGATTTCAACATATGAGTCCTGGGGGGCATGAACATTATGCCGACGAGCCTGTCGTAGTCAGCCACAGGTTGCTGGGATGAAGCTCCAAACCAGGCACAATTTTGGGGTGGAAAGTATTTATTGAAGGAACAGACCCAGGTGAAGTTAAGGAAAAAAAACTGGCTCCCTTTTACAGAAGCAAGCAGAGAAAGAGAGACAGCACTTCCAGAAGCAAGCAAGCAAGCAAGCACACTCCAAACTAGCAAACAAGAGGAACTCCAGGCTTGAGCTCAAACTGCTCTTTTGTATATGTATAACTAGAATTCCAGACCCACCCCAGAAACACCTTAGGGCTGAACCCTAGGATCTAGCCAAGGTGACACACCTCCTCCATCCAGAACTGGCTGAAGACTATTAACAATTTAAAAAACACAATTATAATCAATTCTATTGGGGGACATTTATTCAAAACTACCACAAGCCCATTATTTATAGAAACTGTCCATTTCCTCTTGGGAGCACCAATACCCACCCTGGTTAAGGAGGGTAAGAGAAAGAAGGTGTTTGGCCCAGGTTCCCTTTGCCCAAGCAACAAGAGGCTTTCAGAGGTTTGGATTGAACTAGATTCACAGGACTTTTCGTTTAAAAACTTTAACATTTTCATAATTTCTTCCCAATACCCTCTTTGCACCCACCTCCTTCATCGAGTCCTCTCTTCTTTCCATCCCTCTTCTGTTTTAATGTCTTTTTTGTTCTCTTCCATTTTCCATCACAACACGTTGATGGGCCCATTGTTACGCAGGTCATGAATGCGATGACCATTTTGTATCCAGAAGACAGAGTTCCCAAGCACTCCTCTTCATCCTTGGGCTCTTATATTCTTTCCTCCACCAGTTCTGCAAAGATTCCCTGGGTCTTGGAGAGTGTGATAGAGATGTCTCTCTTTGTGCTGAACAGTCAACTGTCACTTCTCAGTGCTTTTAAGAGTCTTTTGCTGAATAGAAACTTCTCTAACCAAAAGTGATAGCAGCACTAATGTACAGGCATAAACATTTATAATTTTATAAATATTTATAAACATAAATATTACAGGTCAATTTAGTGGGCATAGCCGGGCGTGGTGGCTCACGCCTTTAATCCCAGCACTCGGGAGGCAGAGGTAGGAGGATTGTCGTGAGTTCAAGGCCAACCTGAGACTACAGAGTGAATTCCAGGTCAGCCTGGGCTAGAGCGAGACCCTACCTCGAAAAACCAAAAAAAAAAAAAAAATTTAGTGGGCATAAATGTATTAGCCAAACAAAACCAGTAGCTTCCCCCCAGGATTTATGACCTTCCCAGCCATAACCTTTTTGACTAGGTTTTCAGTATCAAGCATGAGTTCCCTCCCATGGAACAGGTCTCCGATCCAGAGATCAATGCTACCCCCACAGCAGACATGCCACTATTATACTAGTGGGTACATCTTGCCTGACTGGCCAGTTGTGTGGTTTAAAGGGTTCACTGCTGGTTAAGACTTGGTGATGACTTTCTCCCCAAACAGCCTGCATAGTGCTGTCCAGCACTATAACAGCTAGTCAGCAGGGAGGAGGCTTCCAGCTTGGTTTAGCTTGATTTATCAGTGTCTTGCAGCTCAAGCATATGATGTCTTAGCATTTAGATCCGGTGGGCAACCAAGAGCCTTGACCACAGCCTGCATTGTTTTTCTTTGGGGGGGGGTGGCTCAGGATCTTTCCAGCCCAAAGGAAAGTATTTCACCTCTGGCACTGGGATTTTTCTTTAACAACCAATGACATTATCCACTCTCACGAGTTACTCTGTCGAAACACTCATTTTAAAGTTTAGTGATTTTTCTAATTAGCTAACCAAGAATAGGTTTCCATATGGCTTATTCATAACATCTGTACCTAAATTTACCTGTTTCCATCTCCTCTTCGGACGACAGGAGGAGTAACCCAGCCCTGTGTGGTGAAGGTCTGTGTGAGTCGAAAGGGTGTTATGAAGGTTAATCAGCACGATTCCCATCCAGAGACACCTTGTGGGAAGTGTCCAGCA
Organism: Zapus hudsonius; assembly: GCA_004024765.1. Lineage (NCBI taxonomy): Eukaryota > Metazoa > Chordata > Mammalia > Rodentia > Dipodidae > Zapus > Zapus hudsonius. Next base: position 107,657 of record PVHP010000256.1, read on the forward strand.
TTCCGGGCCAATACCCACTGGTCCTAGAGTGCTTAGCTGTTAGGATGCTTGGGTTTTACAGATCTCTCAGCCGCTCCCTGTAGCTCAGACAAAGTTTCCATTCCCAGTCTTTCTCTAGAAGTCCTGGGACTCTGGGGGCAACTTTGGGGTGCCATGGCCAGGTTCTTAGCCAGGGTACCTGAGAGACCTCTGTGTGTGTGTGTGTCCTATGTATAAAAAAGTAAGCTGGAGGGGGGGAGGAGATAGGAGTGAAATTGAGAGAGCAAGCTAGCTGGCTATGAGTTCAGGGTAGAAGGCATGGAAACCATTGTAAACCAAAGTCAGCAAGCTCTCCTTCATTCCAGACCGAAGTGTTTCCTGCCTGGCTTTCCTAAAGACTCGGGCAGTCAACTTGGATTCGGTGGTTGCTTCTCTGATTGCCAATGGGCCTGGAGGTAAGGTGGGAGCCCCCATGGTGAGCAGTTGCCCTCACTTCTAAGAAAAAGCCAATCCAGACCCACAGTGAAGGAGGAAGGAAGGTCCCTAAACTTCAACACCCACCTCGTGCTACCCCTGTGATTTACTCTTCAGAGCCCAGGCAAACGCCCCAGTCTGCTGCAGACCAAGCCTGCCCTCCAGGGAGAAGTCGTGTGGCAAGAGAGGTCCCTAATCGAAATCCCTCTAAATCTTCAGTCCCTGCTGCCTCTCCTGTCTGTTACACCTCAGGCTACCTTCGGGGGAGAGGAGACCCAGGTCGTCCCAGGCACGAGGCCCAGAGGACATCAGTGAATCAGACTAAATAGATGCCAAGCCCACTTTCCAAGAGAAACAGCCACAGGGAGCCTGACTGGGGAGTCAAAGAGGGAAGAGCAAAGAACCATGTAGTGGACATCATTTATGGAGCCTGTACGTTCTATTGGGGGGGAGGGGATCCCACCAGGGGTCACTACGTAGCTAGGTACATTAACTCCAGGCTTTAAACATAACAAGTAGGTTTGAGTCCAAAGTTCTGCAGCACTGTCCCAGCTCCACACTGAGGGCAGCAGCCTTCCCATGCGACCCTTGGGTGTCTCTCTCATCTGCTCTCTGAGACATCCATCCCTTCTGCTTTATCTGAGTGGGAGTACACAGCGCCCCCTTCTCAGCTGGGAGAGCAGTGGCTTTTCACAGCTCTGACTTGGGGAGCTCCCAAGAGGAAGTGATATACTTCAGGTCCCCACCTCACAAAGATTTGCTACCTGAACAGGCAAAAATTCAGACTCATAAAGTGCGGAGCATCCCCAGTGACTCCCTGTAACGAGGTAAGTTGCACAGCGTGTTCAAGTGAAGTGCATTCACGTGCCCATGCAGCTCAAGCTGCAAGACCTTAAATCACTATCCATTAAACAGCTGGAGCAGGGAGGGGGTGCTAGAAACATGGCTTAGCGTTTAAGGTGTTTGCCTGCAAAGCAGAAGGACCCAAGTTTGATTCCCCAGTGCCCACATAAAGCCAGATGCACAAGGTGGCGCATGTGTCTGGAGGTCATTTGCAGTGCCTGGAGCGCCCATTCTACCTACCTCTTTCTCTCAAATAAACAAATATTAAAAATAAAAATTTGGAGCTGGGGGCTGGAGAGATTGCTTAGTGTTAAGGCGCTTGCCTGTAAAGCCTAATGACCTAGGTTCAATTGCCCAGTATCCACCTAAAGCCAGATGCACTGTGACACATGCATCTGGAGTTTGTTTGCAGTGGCTAGAGGCCCTGGCCCACCCATTCATTCTCTCTCTCTCTTTCTCTCCCCTAGCAAATAAATAATAAATAAAATGCTGGAGCCTTTCTCTGCCAGGAAAACTACCCTGATTAGTGGAGGAAAATCCTCTAAGTCATTGAAATTAAAACCTTCCCCCAATATAGCCTGGTAAGTGTAACTGAAGAAGTTAGAGAAGAGAGTTTTACACCCTGGAGAGAGCTGAAGGGCCTGCTCAGTGCCGTCAGTCCTTGGCTCTGGCCAACTGTAAGCCCTCCCTCCTTATCGCTTCCCTCCTTCCCAGGGTCCATCACCTTCTGGAAGCTCTTCAGTGGGGCTGGCCTCGTAGCAAACTTCACTCCTGTAAGTCAGTGGGTAACTTCCTGACTATGGGTTTGGTTCCTTGTCCACCGCCCCCCACATCCCCACCAGACTGACTGTGTAACACATGGGGCGCTCTAAGCTCTTTGCTGAATGTTTGGGGACAGCGCTTCACTTGCCCTTGTGTGTGTCCCAGTCCAGAGAGAACGCCCAGGTGAGCAGCAACATGGCTCTTAGATCTCAGGAAGCAAATCTGGCTTTTCTATCTAGTTTGGCTAAAGGGATGTCACCGTCATGTGGATCCAATACCCTTTCTCCCTCCCTCCCTTCCTTCCTTCTTTTCTTCCTCCCTCCCTCTCTCTGTACTTCCCTTCCTCCCTTCCGTTCTTTTTTTCTTTCTTCCTTCATTCTATTCAAATATTCCATATTTTATTTATTTATTTATTTATTTATTTATTTATTTATTTATTTATTTATTTTGGTTTTTCGAAGTAGGGTCTTGTTCTAGTCCAGGCTGACTTGGAATTCACTATGTAGTCTCAGGATGGCCTCAAACTCACGGCAATCCTCCTATCTCTGCCTCCCTAGTGCTGGGATTAAAGGTATGTGTCTCCTCCCCTTTTTCTCACGAGTCTGGAGCTGATAGAGGAAAAAAGCCTCCTGCTGTCATCCTCCCTGGACCAGTGGTATGACTGTGGAGCAGGGATGGAGCGTATATAGGTACGGAGCATCCACCTCAGCCCTGGTTCAGTAATAAAGGTGTGGCTCCTCTAACGAGTCATAAACTCTCGGAGGTGAAGTCTGTGCTCACACTACCAAACACAAAATACTACAGATGAGGTAGCTTAACACACAGACATTTCTTTCCTGTCTGTTTTGAAGTTTGGAAGTCCAAGGTGATGGTCCCAACAAGGTCAGGCTCTGGTAAGGACTCGGCCTCGCACACGATGGACAGCACTTCCCAGTGTCCTTCATTGTAAGAGATCTAACGCTACTGAGTCAGGGCCCCACTCTTGTTTTGTTTTTGTTTTTGTTTTTTGAGGTAGGGTCTTGCTCTAGCCCAGGCTGACCTGGAATTCACTGGTGTCTCAGGCTGGCCTCGAACTCATGGAGATCCTCCTACCTCTGCCTCCCGAGTGCTGGGATTAAAGGTGTGCGCCACAACGCCCAGCTAGGGCTGCACTTTTATGAGTTTATTCAACCTTAATTACCTCCCCACATTGAGGCTGAGGGCTTCAAAATATAAATATCTTGGAAATATGATTCAGTTCATAGCATAATGTCAGCTTATTGTCCCCCAAATTTGAAAAATTTAAAACATTTGAGCTCAACAAAGTCGGTGGATAAAGGTAGTGAGTTTGGGAGAGAATTGTTTTATCATATGGATTATCGCCAAGTCAGGACAATTTAACTGCGTACTGGGCAAAGGCCTGCCTCAAATGGGCCATAGAATCCAGAAAAGCCAACCTACTGCTCAGAGACACTGCAGAGTCGGTTTCAATGTGACATCTTGTAGCATGTTTCTTGAAGCAGGTCTGACGATTTTGAATTTATCCTTCAGGTTATCATTCAAGTTTTTGTCCTCCAAATCTATGACTGAGTAGCCTACACTCAGCATGGGAGGAGGCTTTTCTATCCAAGGCCACTTTCCCTGCAAATGTTTGGTTTGGAACTACTAAGACATAACTTAGCTCCGTTAAGAGGGCCTTGCAAGTTTTAAGGAATCCTACCCATATTATCGTGATGATTTACTCTGAATAGAACAGATTACATGTAGCTGGGGAGAAAGCTGGGTGGTTAAAGGTGCTCGCTTGCAAAGCCTGCCGGCGTGTGTTCAATTCCCCAGCACCCACATAAAACCAATTGCAAAAGTGCCACAAGCATCTAGTGTTCATCATTTGCAGCAGCAAGAGACCCTGGTACACACACACACACACACACACACACACACACACACACACACACACACACACACCAAATAAAAATGTAAAAAGAAAGACTGGTTACCTTTCATTATATGCATATTTTATTCATTTATCTCTGTTCTTACAGGGACTTTTGGGCAGAAAATCCCCTGGGATATTTCTACTCCTGTCTCCTGGAGCCACCCAAGAGGTTCCCTTGAGGTTCTGACAGATCCCCAGAGCATGCCTGCTCACTTGGTCCTGGAGATGGATGCTCCTGCTGGGCCTGTGGGAGGACAGCAGGAACGGCACCATCACAGAGGAGGTGAGTGCCTGGGCATCTGGTTCACCGGTTTCCACGCAGATCTGCAGGAAGTGCACACTGAAGGCTGAGTCCAGGAGACCTGAGTCAGCATGGGAAGAGAAAGGTTCTTCCTCCATCCTGGGTACCTGTTCTGCCCTCCCTGGAACAGGAGGGCATGTTGGTCTATTTAGGAGACCCAGGAACATCTCCCAGCCTTTTCTTCCTGTGATGGTTACATTTTGATGTCAACTTGACCTGTTTAGTAATCTTGGGTGTGGGGCTGGAGAGATGGCTTAGCGGTTAAGGCACTCGCCTCCAGTGCCTAAGGCCCTGAGTTCAATTCCCCAGGACCCACATAAGCCAGACCCACAAGGTGGTGGCCCTGGTTCTCTCTCTCTCTCTCTCTCTCTCTCTCTCTCTCTCTCTCTCTCTCTCTCTCTCTGCTTGAAAATGGATAAATAAAATTTTTTAAAAAAGTAATCTTGGGTGTGCCTCTGAGATTGTTGACAGGAAGGCACCTTCTCACTAGGGGCTCAGGAGAGCTAGAAACAAACATCCTTCCCTGAGGAAGGAAATTCCAGAGACTCAGGGAGTGAACAAGTCTGGGAAAGGGTTGCAAGACTTGGCTCTAAGGCTGTATAAAGGGGAAGGAAAAATCTGTCTCCCTCCCTCCCATGCCTGTTTGTTTTGCTGGTATGTGTGTGGTATTGGTGATCTCTCTCTCTCTCTCCTGAGACCTGTGAGAGGGAGACAGTCACTTTCACCTTTTTGGAACTTCTCCTGAATCTATAACTTCAATAAATCCCTTCTTCCCATAACTGTGCCTGGTTTGGAGGTTCACCCCAGGGGTGTGTGGTTGACCACACCTCCTTTACCAACAGAAAGGTAGCTCTCCTTGACCTAATCATATTTCTCCAAAGCCTGTCTGTTTCATTAAAAACTGAATTGTTCATGGCTGGAGAGATGGCTCAGCGGTTAAGGCACTTGCCTCTAGTGCCTAAGGCCCCGGGTTCAATTCCCCAGGACCCACATAAGCCAGACTCACAAGGTGGTGGCCCTGGTTCTCTCTCTCTCTCTGTGTCTGTGCTTAAAAATGAATCTATAAAATATTTTTTAAAAACTGAATTGTTCACTGGGTTCTGGGTGTCAGACTTGATTCTTCCCAGATGTCAGAAGGTCACACACAACCTTGACCTTAGAACAATGAAGGCACAGTACTACGTATTACAACCCAAGTGTCATATCTGAGAAGAGGTCCACAGCACACAGTTATCATTCTGACACACGTTTAAAAATGGGGTCTCCTAACAACCGAGATGAAGAAGATATGATCTCTTAATGCCCAAGTCTGTGAGAGACAGTGTCCAGGAAGAGCTCTGGAGAGGGCCCTAGTCGACACCACCTTGATTTACAGTGCCATGGAGTACATGGATTTCCAAGAAATGCTTGTCCTTTAATGAATTGAAAAGGTCATTTCATGAGCTATATGGCTCGCCAGCTCTTTCCAACTCCAGCAAGACACCTGCTCTGCCAGCAAAACCATGTCTTCGCTTTTTACCTTGGCAAGCAGCCTCATTCGGCTCCAGCTCAGGTTCAGGGGGTCTGACACATGTTCAAAACAGGAAACAAAGGACGCAGACAAGCACACATCCAGAGAAGCTTCTACCTCACCCAAAGCACCTGCTGTCCTGTTCTCAAGGTTATCAAGCGAGTGGGAGACTCCGCATGTCACGCGACAGAAACAGAGTCATTTCAGGATGCATTCGATATGAAGAACGCTAATGTGCTCATTAATTTTGATAGAGCCACAATTTGGACAGAAAAAGCTCATGGGGAAGTGGAAAGAGAGAAAGAGGGAAAGAGAGAGAGAAATGGGAAATATGTTGGGAATAGAAGCTCCAGTTAGAATTTAAACTCTAATGCTGACCTTGATCTATTAATTTTTTTAATTCAAACTACGAGGTCAAATAGAGGGAGTAGAGAGCAGATGGGGAGACACAAAGCATTGAAAGGAAGACAGAAGTAGAGGCAGGAAGGATGAAGAAGACAGAGCAACAAAAGCAGAGTTCTATAATTTACAGCCTGCTTGCTCTCCAAGGAGAGCACGAAAAATCTTGAGTGACCTTGATCTTGAATGAGGAAACCACGTGAAGATTCTATGCATCATTCTGCCTTATTTGGCTGCACATACCTCAGGAAACAGTCTAGATTTATTTCTGAAGGAAAAGAAAAATCTCCGAGGGTAGGAGAGATGGCTCAGTGGTTAAGGCACTTGCCTCCCAAGCCTAAGGAACCAGGTTCAATTCCCCAGTACCCACGTAAAGCCAGATGCACAAGGTGGCATATGTATCTGGAGTTCGTTTGCAGTGGCTAGAGGCCCTGATGTGCCCATACACTCAGTCTGGTGTGTTCTCTCTCTTTCTCTCTTTCTCTGTTCATTATAAATAATTTTTAAAAATAAAATTGAAAATTTAAAAAATCTCAGAAAACAAACCCTGGGCCCTTACATAGTGTATTTGAACCAGTGGACAGAAATTCATAGTCTAAAATTACAAAATAAAGTGTCTTCACTGTTGTTTATGTGTGAGGGACTCCCGGGTCCCACTGTGAAGGTCTTGTGTACTTCAGCAGTCTCTACTGTTAAGCTCACAAAACCAGGAGTGGGATTAAATGATCTTGACGTTTCATCCCAGCTCTAAAAAATCATTTCTCCAAAGCATGTCTGTTTCATAAAAACTGTTCCTTGGGTTTCTGGGTATCAGCCATGATTCTTCCCAGATGCCAGAAGGTCCCACAACAAACTAGATGCAGAGCCGCTATTCCTAAAAATACTACATATGGGCTGGGGAGGTGGCTCCGTGGGTAAAGCGCTAGTCATGTAAGCAGAAGGACCTGAGTTCAAATCCCCAGAACCCACACAAATCCCCTGTCATTCCAGCATGCTTACCAAGAGGTGGGAGATGGAGACAGAAAAAATCTAAAATTTCTTGAGCCAGCCAGCTGGGCATCGTACATGGTATAAAAAGGAGCCTGACTCAAATATGTAGGGCTGTCCTTTGGCCTCTGTGCACACCATGTGGCACACACGTGCCCACACTCACACACATTACACATATCACACAGACTCATGCACACACAAAAAAAATTTAAAAGAAGGAAATAAGGAAGGAGGGAGGGAAGAAGGGAGAAAGCGGAGTAAGGGAAGAAAGAAAATGGCACACATAAGTTGGTAGTTGGAAAATGGAAGAAAACCTTGGGGAAAATTGCTCTTTTTTAAATATTTTGTTTTCATGCAGAGAAATACAGAGAGAGAGAGAGAGAGAGAGAGAGAGAGCGCACCAGGGCCACTACCTTGTGGAACTGGCATATATAGGTACTGGGGAATTGAACCCATGGCCTTAGGCACTGGAGGCAAGTGCCTTAACCGATGAGTCATCTCTCCAGCCCAGGAAATTGCTCTTGTTAAGCCCATCAGTTCAGTCAGCTTGAATTTTGCCCTGATACAGAAAAGCCGAGAAGTCCATTACCAGAATAATCAAGGTTCCTGTTCCTACATCTCTGTCTGCTTCTTCTAGACTGAATAGCCCTCTAACCTTCACTCTCCAGAAGATTCCACCATTGAAACTGAGGCACAAGAAGATAGAGAACAATGGCCTGCATTTTCCCATGACAGGTCAGTCTGGAAAAACAGCCAGGTCAAAGATGGGACCCTCCGGAAAGAGAAGTCTTTCTTGGCTGAGGCATCACAAACTGTGCTGCCTGTCACTTGTCTCCTGTCCCTTAGCAACCTAAGCCTGTAAGTCACAACTCAAGTAGCACCTGTTGGGTGTCCTACATGCATAACGCAGGACACTCTAAGGCACCCCTGGTTTTGTCTACCTACACTTCCTCTTCACCCCCTCCACGGTGGGTGTTGCTGGTGTGGCCTTTCTGACTTCCTTCCCAAGGACTTGGTATGAGAAAGCAGACCCCAGTGCTCCCAAAGTTGTAAAAATACCTCAAAGATGTATGTTTGCACACCAGGTCCCTGTGTACTGGGACACAGGTTCTACAGAGAAGCAGGGTGAATGAGTAACTTTCTTTCCAGTTCTGTGAGGTGTTCTGTTCCCTAGGCCCCATGGTGGCCTTCCTGGGTCCCAACCACCAAGAGGCTCAAAGAAACAGGTCTGAGGATGCTTCTTCATAACATATGCATTTAGAGCCTGGGGTGAGTGAGTAATAAAGCCCCCTCAGGGTCTTCACCACCTCTGTATGGCCATCCCATTTCCTCAGCTTTTTTTCCCATCTTGCTTGTGGCCCAACAGCAGAGACAGCCATGGGCCTCCTGCCCTCCACCAACACCTCTGAAAATTCAAGCAGGGATATAAGAGCAGCAGTCAAGAGTACCTCCCAGTTCCAGAACTTTCTAGATGTTCTGCTCACTTCTGTTTGCATCACGAGGTCCAGCACACGGTCGCACTGCATCCCTGGTTGTAAGAGAATCTCACCTGGGAGTTCTTTGAGGAAGGAGGGGAGAATGAGAAAGGACTTTCGGTAGACATTTTCCAATGGGTAAAATGAAAACTTTTTACAACGTATCTGAGAGCTATGAATCCTGTTTGGTTGGGGAGAATAACTGTCCGGTTAGAAACTGACATCATCCACAGATTTGCCTTTGAAAAGAACATGGCCTCTATAAAGTCATTTCAACTTCCTGCTAGTACACCTTGAGGTGGCCCAGGTGGAGGTGAACTCCGCAGATGGCATGCCGGGCTTGGAGACGGGAAAGGGGAGGGCCTTCGTCCCTGTCACCAGCGGTGTTAGGCAGGCCAGCAACAGCAGGAGGACCATTCTTTAAACACCTCCACAGGGCCCGGTTCAGTTGTCCCTCAAGACATGCTGGAGACATTCAGGAGGCTTCCACATTAGAAGCCTGAGACTAGAGACGCAGGGGATGACAGAAAGAAGTTTCTCAAAGCTCACAGCTGACACTGATTCTCTGTATTAGTTTGTTAAGAGGCTAAATGAGTATCAAGTCAAAGCAAGAGACAAGCGATGGGGAAAGAGGCAGGAGTGGACGTGTGGAGGCTTGGGCTCCGTCACCATCAAGAAATGTTGGTTCATCTTAAATAAAATATGCCTTCTGAGGCAGGAGCTGTTAAAGTGATGCACGCCTTCCACATTCTATTCCAACTTACAGCTCAAGTATGTACATTCTTTCACCGCTATGCTGGCATTCGGTGCAGTCTTCCATAATGAATTATAAATTAGCTTCCATTTCTGTTTTCATAGTAGATCATCAAGAAGATATTTATGAGGCCAGATCAGTGCAGTCTCCTTCCAAGTTTTGATACTCTTCCCCAAGATTTTTTTTTTTTTTTTTTTTTTTGGTTTTTCGAGGTAGGGTCTGGCTCTAGCCCAGGCTGACCTGGAATTCACTATTTAGTCTCAGGATGGCCTCGAACTCACGGCGATCCTCCTACCTCTGTCTCCCAAGTACTGGGATTAAAGGCTTGAGCCACCACGCCCGGCTTCTTCCCCAAGATTTAACAGTTGTTTTATCTGACCTCCAGCCAGTCTTATCAAAGAATCTGTCGTAGGGCTGGAGAGATGGCTCAGCGGATAAAGGCACTTGCTTGCAAAGCCCAACAGCTGGGGTTCGATTCCTCAGTAACCTACATAAAGCCAAATACATCAAGTGGCGCATGCTTCTGAAGTTAGTTTGCAGTGGCTAGAGGCCCTGGCATCCCCACACCTTCTCTCTCTCTCTCTCAACTATCTCTCTTTGCAAAGTTCATCTTAGCCTTCACAAAGTTCTTTGTTTTAATTTCCACATTAATCAAATTTCACTTGATTAAAATACATTTATAGTCACGCTAAAGTAAACAAGTAGCAGAAGATGGTCTGAGAGCAAACACAGCTGCTTATGGCCAAGCACACAGATGACCTGCTGGGAACGAAGCTCCCGGAAAGAGCGTGCTCAGGGCTGTGCACCTTTGCAGTGTGCTGACAGTCAAACCATCAGTTCCATTAGGAGAGCATCTGCAGAGATCGTGACAATCAAATCTAGCTTTCCCTGGGAAACTCGGCTACAAGAAGAGATGGGAGGCAGGAGGGAGGGGATTACTTGGTCAGTAGTCTGCACACATGACAAATTATTCCTCCCCACATGCCTCATTCAAGATAATAATAAAAAAAATACCAAGGGTCACCAATTCAAGATAATCTCAGACATCTAGGCAGGAAATTCAAAACGACTTTGTTCAGTTCTCACTACTTCCCTGGATAGACTCCATTTCATGTCTCTACAGAAGGGAAGCAGACGTAGAGAGGACACGCCATTTGCCTGAAATGAAATCACGAGTAGGTGACGCGGGAGGAACAGAGCTCCACTGCTCTTTGTTTGCCCACAGTGAGAAGCTGTGCTTTTATGTGAGCATAGAAAGAAAACTTGCCCCCAAACCAGGGACAACCTGGGAAACTGACAGATGACTAAAGCAACCCCGATGATGGTGTTTAGTGTAATTTCCTGACATACTTGTTGGTTAGAAACTGTTTAAGCAGAAAGGAGAGATGGCTGGAAGTGTGTGATTCTCAGGCACCAAAAGGCAAATAGGAAATCATTTCTGGACAAATATTCCAGAACGGTGAAAGGATGAGCCAAGGGCATGTGTGAGGAGCTAACAGGGAATAGCAAACCCTCCCAGTAGAGGCTGGAGGTCAGGCCAGAGAACAAGTGGACAGCAGGGTTCCAGAGATACACCATGCTTCAGGGTACACCTCATACCCCAATGGATAAAAGCTTGCTATGTGTTCATTTGCTCCATGGCATCTGCTGAGCACTTGGGAGGCCATCCTGAGACTACATAGTGAACTTCAGGTCAGCCTGGGCTAAAGTGAGACCCTACCTCAAAAAAGAAAACAAAAATCAAAAAAGTGCAGAGTAATTGAGACAGACACTCAACGCCAACCTCTGGCCACTATAATACCATGCACACGTGCACATACACATGTGCCAGTGAGTGTAAGAACATGAAAGATCAAAGCCCCTAAGGAGAACAAAGAGGAGGTTGTTCTGGGAACTGTGAGCAGTTTAGTGTAGTTGAAACAGAATGGGGGGGGGCAGGAGGAAAGTGAAGGGAGCAATAGCAAGAAGAGAAATATGGAAGACAGGAATCTGTCAGGTGGAAGTAGATGGCTCTCCAAGGTATCTGGAAATGACCAGAAGGAAGGAGTTGATGACAGAGAACCGAGGGGATCCATGTAGACAGTGTATGTTTCTGCTGTGATGTTCAAGGCGGGGTGTCATAGTAGATTGATGACACTCCAAACCAGGCATAGTTTTAGGAGGGAAGTATTTATTGAAATAACAGATCCAGTGGAAGTTCATTAGTGAAGAAAAAGGCTGGTCCCCTTTCACAGGTCCAAGCAGAGAGAAATCATCCAGCACATTCCAACTTCAATTAGCAAAACAGCAGGAACTTCAGGCCTGAGCTCAGACTGCTCTTTGTATATGTATAGCTGGAATTTCACATCCACCTTAGAAATATCTTAGGGCTGGACACTAGGAGGCCAAGCCAAAGTGACACCTCCTCCAGCCAGGAGGCTGGAGACAAATCTTTAATACACTTTTGAATTTATTGGGGAACATTTAATCAAACTACCACAGGGGGCTTCCATAGGATCGGGAATAGCAGACAGCCCCCAGGGCCCAGAAGAATCCACCTATTTCTTTTCCATCAGGCTGCTGACAGCACAGAGCAAGTCTTGCCTGAATGTGCCCGAGCCCAGATGGCCCAGCATTTACCAGACCCTCCAGTGCCATGAGGTCGCCTGTGTGCCTGCTCTTGGAGAGAAGCCAGATTTGTCTATTATTGGCTCTGACTTGTTACATGTCAGTTTCCTCGTGCAGAAAAGAGAAGAGATGCTTTCCAGATAGAGCACTCTCTCTACAGCAGTTTCCCTATCAGAGTGATAAGGGTCTCGGCTGCTACTCTTCTCTCTGTAAATTCTTCTTCCCTGTGTAATCAAAAGGTCTGACTGAGATTCAGCTTTGCCCAGGAGGACCAAAGAAGAACAAAATAAGAAGTGATTTCAGCCTCAAAGCAATTAGGGCTTGAATTTAAGGGAGTAAAATCTGAGTTGCAGTTTTCTTCCTGGGAGGCCAATATTTATTTCATGAGCAAGTGGATTTAGCCAATAGTCTCCAAAGCTGCTGTCCCCCCATCCCACCCACCCACCCAGCCCAAACACCACTGACAGCATCTGACTCCAGGTGGACCAAGGACAGTGGGGAATAATAGCAAAACTGTTGGTAACGTAGCTGTGGTAGTTTAAATGTATGTCCTCCATAGACTCGGGTGTTTTATTAAACCTTGTGACTTGGGTCTCCTCCATCTACCTGGCTGGAAGAGGTGTCACTGGGGTTCAGCCCTAAGGTGTGTTTGGAGGCAGATCTGAATTCCAGCAAAATGTGTGCAGAGAGGTCTGAGCTCTTCCAGGGCCCCTGCTCTTTGCTGCTTTTTGGTGTGTGTGTGCTGGTGCTGGTGTTCTGCTTGCTGCAGTTTTTCTCTCTGCTTGGATATATGGAAGCAGCTTCTTCCTCCACTGATGGAACATCCCTCGATCTGTGAGCTTTAAATAGATCCTTCCACCCATAAACTGTGTCTGGTTTGGATGTTCATCCTAGCAACATGGATCTGACAGTTTTGTAAGGTTTCTTCATAGTGGGTTTCAGACACTGGATATCTTCTCTCATTTTCTCTTAATAATACCCTATAAATAGATAGTGTCACCATTCATCTTACCAACACGGAAACTGGGGTTCCAAGAAGTTAACTGACTTGTCATTGTTAACCGTCAAATGACAGGAAAATGTTCTCTTTTCTCTTTGCAACGCCTGGGATTGAAACTAGGACCTTGTGCATTCTAAGTAAGCACTCTAGCACAGAGCTACACCCATAGTCCCGCCTCTTTTCTTTCTTTCTTTTTTTTTTTGTACATGACAAGGGATGGAAGCCAAGATCTCACATGTACTAGGCAAATAGACCAGCACTGAATTATATCACCAGCTCCTATGTCCTTAACTTCCAACCAGGCTGACCATTAGCTCTTGGAATAAAATTAGAGGGACAATAGCTTCTATTTTCAAAAGATAATTCTAGAGCATCCATTGTTAGGTGTAAGCAAGTGGCCTCTGACATCAGAACAGCCATAGAAAAGAATGATAGCACAGCTACCAGGTAGCGAGTGAGCACACCAACTTTACAGAGAACACTGATCCACACAGCAATTGTCTGCTCCAAGTTTCAAAGACAGAAAAAATTAAGAATCTCTCTCTCTCTCTCTCTCCTCTCTTTCTCTCTCCTCTTTCTCTCTCTCTCTCAGGGTTTTGAGGTAGGGTCTTACTCTAGCTCATGCTGACCTGGAATTTACTATGTAGTCTCAGGGTAACCTTGAACTAATGATAAGCCTCCTACTTCTAAAGGCGTATGCCACCACACCCAGCTTAATTTATTGTGCATTTTTTGAAACAAGGTTTTGCCATGTAGCCCAAGCTGGCCTCAAACTCATGGCAATCTTCCTGTCTCAACCTTCCGAGTGCTAAGATTACAGGTGTGTTCCACTTGTAATGTCCAGCTCAAATGTCAAATCTTAGTTGGTCCCCTAAATGAGCTATAAATCTCTGCCTCTAGCAGACACTGCCAACCTGTGGCCCATAGGTCACATGCATCCCAGGACACCTATAAATGAGGCCCAACACATTTGTAGATGACAGCATCAGGTCACAATATCAAAAAATTGAATATTTCAGCTAATGCAAAGCCATTATTTTTGCAAATGGCACCCTTGAAGTACAGAATTCAATACATCCAAACTAGGAGTCTCTTAACCCCTTCCCTTGCCTAATACTTTCTAGTGCCTGATTCCTGGTCTCTGGTTACCTATGACCTTGGAGTTGGGCAAGTGGTGGGGGTTGGGGAGCTCTAACAGGGCAAGGAGTTCACAGGAAGGTTCACCCAACTACATGCCTGTCTAGACAGTACAGGCTCTGCAACCTAGAAGTGTCAAATGATCCCAAGTCCATGTCCAGAATCCATACAGATGGCTCCTTTCTACATCACCTATCTATCCAAAGGACCACACAGCGCAAGGACCAGAGATAGCTGAGGGGCAGTACTTGCTGGGGTGAACTGGACAGTGGGTGCATTGGCTAGGGTGGGCTGTCCACATGTGTACACATGGTGTCCCCTGTTTTACGGGGAGAATATAGGAGTCGGGGAGAAGGAGCCTGGGGCCATGAGCCCAAGTGGGTTGTCCCCACATTTCCACATTTGCCAAGAACTGTGAGGATTCTAAGAATTTAGCACCCAAGTCTTCTAGGGCCTTCTGGTTTGTTCAGGGTAGGAGGATAGAACCTTCTGTATCTCTTACATATTTTATGAAATGTTAAACTTCTCATTTAACATTTAAATCCTGATTTTTTTCTGAGGCTCATAATCTTAAGAATGGGGCTGGAAAGATGGCTCAGGAGTTCAGGTGCTTGCCTACAAAGCCCAAGGACCCAGGTTTGAATCCCCAGTACCCATGTAAAGCCAGATGCACAAGGTGACACTAGAGGCCCTGGCATCATGTTCTCTCTCTCTCTCTCTCTCTCTCTCTCTCTCTCTCTCTCTCTCTCCTTTCTATAAATCTTTCTTTTCTTTCTAATAAAAATATTTTTAAAAAAATATTTTAAAATCTTATGAGTGAGCTGCCTCTCTTTCCCCTTTACCTTTACCACAGATTCCTTTAACCCCTTAAGGATCCATCTAACTTTATTCCTCCTGAAAAGATGATCCCTTGCCAAAAATGCTAGATTCTTCCTGAGCACGTGTTAGTGACCCATCTCTACTCTCAGTTCTGTCCCTAGGATGACTGCCTCTCAGCACATACCTATATTTCCAGCAGATGGTGAGATGCTACTCTTAGTGTCTCCCAGGCTTTGTCTATCCTAGCCAGCTGGAAGCCCAGCCCCTGGCATCTCCAACTGAGTGTTCATGGAAAGCACCCCATGCCCCAATCAGCAAAGAGCTCAAGAGAGACAAGCACCAACAAAATGAGAAATTCATTGGTTCATATAACCATTATGGTTCAAATAAGTAATATTGCCCCACATTTAGACACTATTTTGGGAGGTTCTGAAAACTTTGGAGAAGAACCCTAACAGGATGAAGTAGTGAGCTCACTGGGACAGATCCCTGGGGACTGGTTATCCCTGGCTGCATCCTGGCCTGCTGGGATGTAAATTGCCTTGTCATATGTTTTCTCTACTACAGCAAATAAGTCCTGTGAAACCATGTGCCAAAACATATCTTCCCTCCTAATTTGGTCACAGTAATGGAAAAGCTAACACGTACAAAAACTAGTAGATTGTTCCACAATGCTGGGATGGGATGATCACGTAAGCTGGCTCCCTTTCACAAAGAGAGAGAGAGAGAGAGAGAGAGAGAGAGAGAGAGCAGCAGCAGTCAACAAAACCAAAAAGCAAGCAGGACTCTCAGAGCACAAACCTCTCTGCATACCTTTGGGCTAGAATTCAGATCCTCCCCCAACAGCAAACACACCTTAGGGCTAGACCCCAGGATCCATCACCCCTCAGTGACACCTCCTCCAGCCACGAGGCTAGAGATCCAAGTTACAAGCTTTAATAAAATACCTGAGTTTATGGGGGACATACATTCAATCTACCACAAGAACTGTGAGGGCAACTATCAGAGAGACTTGAAATCCCCATAAGGACTGCCTGTCCATATCTTGCCGGATGCTGCTAGCTCTTGTTTGAAAACCAGACTTTTCTCTACAATGCAGGAAATGTGGTTCATCATAGCAACTTCCAGGTGTCATTGGTAGCTTATCCTCCACAAGGAAACTGAATAATCTTGAATTTCAAGTTCCAAATCGCTAAGGAAAAGACTTCACGGCATACTTTGGGGCTTGCTTAATTTCACCCAGCCAGTGGTGCTGCTTCTATAGAGTAGCATGAAGAGCCATGGAGGTGGAGAAAGAGGAAGACATGGGTGACAAACACTGTTTCACATGCGTCCTGAGGCCAGACAAGACGATGTCATCAAGCTCCCTGTCTTACCTTCCAGTCTATTCCCTCCTTCCTTCCATCCCTGCCTTTCTCTGTGCGCTTCCTTCTTTCCTAACTTGGATGTGAGTCCTAGTTATATCCTTCCCTCTGCATCCAGGCTTTCAGAGCATAGACAGGGCCTGGTTCCATTTTGCTTCCAGCTGGGATTGATCATATTCCTGCTTCCCCCGAACCCTCATTTTCTCAGCTGTTAAAGAGGGGCGTTTGTCCCCACAACAGGCTTGCCACTCTGCTGCTGAATCTTCAAGCTTTCTAAATAATTCACCTAAATTCCCTCCACTCTGCTCTCTGTAAACCTCTAGCCCATGTGCTTCTTTCTAATGAATGAGGATGTTTGTTTTGAATCCTGGATTTGGTGCCACAGCATTTCACACGCATCCCCGGTTCACAGCCTGACTACTGGTGCTATTTTCGTCCAAGAGCTCTGTGGAGTGCTGTTCTGCTCAGAGCACTGTTCCCTCCATTAGATGGCCTCTTGAGGAAATAATGCCATTACGGAAAGTCAGCCGTGAGCAAAATAATACCCATCACTATAAATCATGCCAAGCACAGTTTTAGGAACCTGCATGTGCAACTTCCAACGGATCTGCTCTGGCCTTGATGGAAGAAAATGAAGCCAAGTTGGGGGAAAAAAATAGACTTTTTCTGTTTTTGGACCTTCCCTCTCTGTCTTATTCTGAGCTGGCCTCCTGTCCATTAAAACAGGGATCAAGTCTGACCATTACCTTCAATTCGCTGAGTCAAAGCGGGGGCCTCTGCTGGACATGAAACACAGTGGCAGAGCAGTTGCCCAGCGTGTGTGAGGCCCTGGATTCAATCCACAGCAGTGGAAACAATAATTAAAAAAAAAATCAGGGCTTGAGAGATGGCTCAGCAGTTAAAGGCTTGCTTGTAATACAAACAAAGCCTGACAGTTTTCCAAATACCTGGCCAGAGAGCCCTTTCTTCACAGTGGGATGTACTCAAAGAAGTCTCCGTGAGACGCTGCTTGGCTAGGAAGCCATCTGCTCTCTGCTACGGATCCATTCAGCCTCTTTAAGATGCTGTTTCTACTAACTCATTGCCAACTTCTTTTGCTTTTGGAAGTTGTTTTCTTTCAAGTTACTCTCCCAACAAGACCATTCCTCAAAATACACAGAAAAGGAAAGTGCATCAAGGGATCTCCTCATCTCAGAGCCTGGCTGGGCAAATATAACAAATCTTATGAACATACAAGGAAACTGAGGCAGAGATGGGTCATTTGTCCAAGTTCAGAAGCATGATGGTGTTAGATGTGTGGATTATAGGATTGGCCCTCTGCAGTGTTCAAAGGAAAGATCTCATGGGGGTGGTGTGGTGGAGGTGTGGTGGGTGGGGACAAGTGTAGGAAGCAGTGAGAAGGACTGCACTGAATGAGGTCCAGAAGGCAGATGCCTAGGATTTGAACAGTGGGCCCAGGAGAGCTTGAATCTGTCCTGCCAATTACCCCTTCTCCCATGAGACCCCAGAGTCAGATGAGGATCGGCCAGCAATGGAAGCAAGGTGTCACTTCATTGGGAGAAGAGACACTCAATGGTCCCTCACACAGGGGCTCCTGGAGCATCGTCCAGCAGGCCAGAGCCTGGTCAGATCTTTCCCCCCTCCTCCTGACATCCTGCGACTGGCATGACTGATCCCGCTCCGGAGTGAACGAAGTCTAGTTGGAATCCTGGCCTCTGGTTGGTGGCATTTGATGAACACAACTGCCTAGTCCTGCTCAGGATTATGCAAAGCTTGCCACCGCTTAGAGCAAGAGCTATCTTTTGGGGCTATTTCAGTAGGAGGCAGGGGATGTGGTCTTTCCTCCACCCCAATACTCAGGAGAGGTTGGCTGGAGCCAACTTGGGTCAGATCCCTTTGTGATCAAAACACAGGACAGGTCAGAGACTCTGGAGGCACTCAGTCCTGCCTTAATCCTGACTTCTTAGGCTACCTCTGAGGCTCCATTCTATACCCCCAAGTCTCCCCTTCACATCTGCCTCTTACCACAGTTTCTCATGAAAAAGTGCCATTTGTATGCACCTTTATTATCAACAATTACTAGAGGATTAAACTTTTTAATTAGTGGTTTAGTTTTCCTAGAGAACAACAAAGCAGGCACATTTTATGGGATAGATTCCCTCTCTGGTGAAACAGCCAGAAAAACTTTGTGAGAAAGATTAGTCCATTCTCTTTCTCATCCACTGAGAAGGCTGAACAGTGACCACTCAGAGGTGTGATATTTTGTGATAAATTGTGTTATTAGACACAGTGACATTCCAGATCTTGAGGTGGGGAGATTACACTGGACTTCTCTAATGTCTTTATGGGAGGCCAAACGGAATACAATGATGCATGAGAGGAGAGAGAAGAGGAGGAAGAAGGGGAGGGGGAGAAAGTAAGGCAGCTCCCAGAAATCTAAGAGGCAGGTAGGACCCCCACCCCCAAGGTCCTTCAGAGGGCTCACGGTCCTGGCCACACCTTGGCTTCACATCTCACCTCCAGAGCCATGAGAGTATAAATGTGTTTGAACGCAGCCCATGGTTACTGCATGCCAATAGCAGCTTGAGAAAAATAACAGACATTAGCTTTCTAGAAGAGAAACACACACCGACTGCACTCAGGCGTGAAGAATCTTCTTGCCGGTGCTGATCTGTGAACTATTCCATTTGCTCATTCATTTCTCATTTCATGTATATGCTAGGCTCTGTGTTGAACTCTGGGGACCCACACAAGGCTGAGAACCCTCTTGTTTCCAAGGAGCACACAGGGCTGTAACGAGAGATGCAGACTGGGACTGTCAAGAGGTTTGGAGATGATTCCTGGGGAGGGGACCCTAAGTATAGGGGACGATGGACAGATAAAGGCTTATCACTCCTGCCGCATCCCTTAGGCTCTCTTCTGTCTCCCACCCTTCCCTGGGGTCAGGTGGTATGTGTGCCTATACATGTTTGTATAGTGTGTGCTTTGTGTGTGTGTGTGTGAGAGAGAGAGAGGGGGGGGCAGAGAGAGAGAGAGAATATGCACACGCATACACCTGAGGATCGGAGGATGTGTGGGGGTGGGCAGGGCTGCCATGGCCAAGGAAATGGAATTTGGAATGTACCATATACCTTGAAGGTCAGTTGCTGTGATCAAAACCTGCCAATGTTGTCCACAGACCTTTGGAACTGACTGGCTTTTAGGAGGAAAGTTCTTGCAGAGCCCACTTCTGGACCCAGTCTGGGTCCCATGAGGGCACTCATCTCGAGTTTTCCTCAGGATTCCTTGAGTCCACGGAGGTTTGTTTATCAGTGCTGCTTGCTGGGGAACCATGGACAGGGGCCTCAGAATCCCCGAAGCCCTCGTTATCCTTAGTGACCTACAGAGCAGTGATTCACTTCAGGCCACCATTCTGCAAGCACATCCCTCTGTGGCCCTAAGTACTTTCAGATGGGTTCCTTTCTTTCTGTAGCTGTGGGGTCTGATCAATGCAGGGACGTTGGCGCCTCCTTCCTCAGGACCAGGTTGATGCGGCTTTCTGATATAACAGACAGAGCACTGGCTGCCAGTGATGGGATTGGAAGAGGTTTTCTTTCATTGGCATGAAAGCTGTCAGAATCAAAGGGCAGTCATTCGTTCAAGCCCTAGCCTTCCCCTCAAAATCAGTCAATAAAGCCAGGTTATAAAGGAGGGAATGTCACTATGGGAGCCTGACTGTAAGAACTCTCATGAAGACTAACACAATGGCACAAAAGTCACTGTCACCCTATCTGGAGTCCCCTAACAGCACTTTCTCCCCTGGGCCTGCACCAGTCTCGATTCTGGGCCTTGCATTAAGCCTCTGGCCCAGGATTTTTGTTTGGACATGTGTAATCCTCATTTTGCCTTTAAGATTTCTCTTTGCACTGCTGCCCATGAATGAGCCCATGGTTTCCACGGCACTTGCATCCTACCGCACAGTCTCTGCTTATCCCCAGATAAACCCCATTGCTCTTTGCAGAATGACAGGTTCACAGAGACAATTCACAAATGCTGCTGGTAGTTAGCACAACATTCAGATGGAGGAAATGTTCCCTGTTGCTACTGGACTATAAAGTTAGATTCTCCAGACACT
This sequence comes from Zapus hudsonius, assembly GCA_004024765.1. Taxonomy (NCBI): domain Eukaryota; kingdom Metazoa; phylum Chordata; class Mammalia; order Rodentia; family Dipodidae; genus Zapus; species Zapus hudsonius. The sequence continues at coordinate 128,100 of PVHP010000256.1, forward strand.
GTTGGCACCCTCTGGATGACAAGATGTCCCAGGAACTCAGAAGCCAGAAGCAAAGAGGTAGACCTGTTTGATGGTTAAGTTCTGTTGTTAACTTGATGTTTAGGAATCCACAGACATTCCTCTTGGGTGGGTCTCTAAGGTCGCTTCCAGGAAGGACTGATGGAAGGAGGAAGTCCTTTCTCCAGAGTGGGCCACCCTCCTGGAGGGGGGCTGAATGTAAGGAAGCTCTGGGAGAAAAGAGCCCCTCCTCCTGCCTGGCTGGAGTGCTGCTTGAACGTGCATCCATCCTGTGAGGCTATCCTTTGTCTTAGTTGGAACGAAGTTTCCTCAGCTTTCCAACGTGGACCAAAGACCAGCGGCTCTCTAGAAAAACTCTAGGCCTTCAGTACTGGATTGTGACTGCTGAGGCACCCAACCACATGGACTCTCAAAGCCTACAGACTGCTGTTGGTGGACTGGTGTAAGCTAATCCAATAAATTCCCTTTTTAATAGAATTAATTCTATTAGTTCTGTTCCTCTAGAGAACCCTGACTAATCCACCCTGGGAACCCAATGATAATAAATACAACTCTGTTTCTACTAAATCCACAACCAGCAGCTGGCTCTGACCACGTGGCTGAGTTGATTTAAATAAAAAGCCACACTTGGGCTGGAGAGATGGCTCTGCTGTTAAGGTAATTGCCTGGCAAGTCCAACAACCTGAGTTTGATTCCCCAGTACCCATGTAAAGCCAGATGCACAAAATGGCACATGCATGTGGAATTCATTTGCAGTGGCTAGAGGCCCTGGTGTGCCCATTCTGTCTCTCTCTCTCTGCAAATAAAAATAAATTAACAAGCCACACATTCATGGGACAGCAGTCAGGCTATGGAGTCCTCTCTCGTTTGGGAGCTTACTGTCAAGATCAACTCTGCACAAATTCCTTGACTCTTTAATAACCACCGTGTCAGGCGTAAACTGATTTTCTAGAAGGAAGTAGTGTAGTGCCAAGGCTGTGTGGCTTAGGGAAAGCAGAGTTGGAACTAAACCCAGGTGAGTTGGTACTGAAAGCCTAGCGAGGACTGGGGAGATGGCTCAGTGGATAAGGTGCTGGGCCGCAAAGGGAGTGGAGTTGGCTTTGTCACCCAAGAATTCATGTGCAGGAGGCTTGTTTCCTAGAGTGGAGAAGTGAAGAGGTGGTGAACCTTTAGGAAGCAGCGTCTAGTGGGATGTCACTGGAGAAGCGACCCTCAAGGACCCTGCTTAGTTCTTGGTAGAGTTGATATAAATCGGCAACACTGATTACTTCCCAGTCTCCCTCTGGCTTCCCAAGTTACAACTGATCTCTCCCTCTTGCACATCTAGCCTTTAGGTCATCCACCATGATGCAATACAGTCAGGGGACTGCTTGGAAGTACTGTCTTCAAAAACTGATCTAAACCCAACCTTTCTTCTTTATAATGTTTCTGGTCTCATGTATTGTGCAAAAGCAACAGAAAACTGACTTGTAGAGTTGGGGTAACTCTAGGATGATGTGTTTCGGTCCAGCAGGTATTGGGGTATATAATGGATGGTTTGTGTATCTGAACTGCAGGTGTCATATCAGCTTCTCAATACTACAATGAAATAAATACTTAAGATGTCATGATTTGAATACAAAATGCTTCGCCCTACAGATATAGATTTGAGTGATTGATTTCCAGCTGATGACACTATATTAGAGGTTGTGGAAATTTTGGAGAGGGGGGCTAAGTCACCGGGATATATATATGTTTATACTGGGATCCCAACCTGCTCCCTTTTTCTCCACTTCCTAATTTTCTCTTCCACACACTCCCATGATGATCTCCAATAGCATGCAGCCAGCCCACCATGGAGTACACCCCCTGAAACAATGAGCCCGTAAGCTCTCCCTTCTCCCTGTGCCAGGCACTTACTCATTGGTGGGACAAAATAGCTGACCAGCAGGCTAAGGAAATATAATAACTATATGCAGGATTTCTTTCAGGAAAGATTTTATTTAGGAAGATTTTTTTTTTTTCACATGAATCTCATTTCTGCTACAAAAACACACTCCTCTTCCCCAAATTTTCAAATGAATGACAAAACGGACAGTTTAGAAAGGACACCAGGGGATGAGCTTTATTCCACATCACAACAAGCTTACAACAGTTCTATCGTTTACTTCATCTCACACCTCCACGACAATGTACTGTACGGTGAGATAGAACTTGAAGTTTTGTTTTGCATGCTGCTAACACATTTCACTAAGCTTTTGTTTTACTTATTGAATTTGCACTAATATGAAAGCAAAATCAGTCTATTAGGATTTTGAAAGCCCTTATGAGTCAGACTTTGTCTTGTTTATGAACATCCACACATGCTGAAATGGAGAGCAAAATGCAAGAAAACGACCTTGGCAAGAACAGGTGCTTAGATTTAGTCAGCCCTCTTGAACGAGCAGTCCAGCTTGTTTCCTCAGAGAGGAGTCACCCATCCTCGGTGACACACACGGCGGCACTGCGCATAGCTCGGAATGGACTCACAATTCCACAGGAATCTCCAAGTTACCAAGGCAATTTTCCCTTTTAGGATCAGAAAGACTACAGACTTAACTTTTTCCCCCCATATAATACACAAATTTCTAGACATTCTTAAAAAAGAAAATATAAATAGTCTCAGTCTGTTATGTAGACTCACATACTATGGCAAAAATATTTCCTTAGCTGGAGGAATGAGCCACGGCCGTCCTGTCGCCTAGTCCAAGTCCATGGTAGCAGAGCCCTTCTCCTCGGGAGAGCACTCTCCGTTCTGATGCGGAGGCTCGGTGCCTAAGTGATGCTTGGTTTCCAGGTCATCTTCCTTTCTGTCAACGTTTGGGCCATTTGGAGTTCTCTCCAGTTTAGGTGATTCAATTTTGGGTTTGGGTTGAGTTACGACGGGTTCACATACATTGTTTAATTCCTTAAAGAGACAAACGCATAACTAGTCATTCCAGTGACTCAGGTCCATCCAGTTCATTTCAACTACGTCCTTTCACACCAGTATCTGCTAGTATCCTACTAACTCCCACTATATTCCCGCCAAAAATCCCACAGCTTGAAGCCTGATGACGAAGTGACCCTGCTTTGACCATAGACTTTGGGTTTTACAGACAGAGACCCTATTTATTCCTTGCAACATTAAGACAGAAAGTATGATCTCCACATTATGGAAAATGATTCAACAAGGTTAAATCAGTTCACGAAAAACTCCTGGGGAAAGGTCTGGAAGTCAAGATTCCAGCCTAGACAGTGTCCAAAGTCCTCACCACACCAAGTCACTTCCCTAGACTCCTCAGCTTCCTTCAGGCCTCACAACTCCAGCAAGACCATCCGTGTTAACCACGCTGGCTGCTCTTCACAGCCCACATCCCTCCCCACCCCTTTCTTCCTCCTCTGCCTGGTTTTCCTCCCACAGTTGGTAAGCCCGTCTGGCATCTGGCCTGCCCTCATGTGCCTCTGCTCCTCCACCAGGGACTTTGGACACTGGATGCTTACCCCGCTGCTGGACTGAACTAACTGGGAACTCAGCAGGACCTTTGGAGACTATGTTTATTGATGGCCACAATGAACCACAGACGACAGAGGACTGGCAATATTTAGAGACTGTGGCCATGTTTGAGGTTCAAATGACCACAAGAGAACCCAGTAGTCAGCACTTACCTTGATCTTTGCTCTGATGTCATGAGCCCGTACAACTGGGTCCTGATCTAGACTCTTCTTCGCCTGCGCGTTCATGACATTATTCATCCACTCCATGGCCTCATTAACACATTTCTCAACCTTCTTCATTTCAGACTCATCGATATGGTTGTATTTCTCATCCTGAACACCAACAACAAAGCAACACTGTGGATACTGCACAGTCAACTCTCCGAGGTTTAATTCACTCTGCTCCCAATCACCAAAATGTTCTCACTTAATATTGCTCATGATGACAATGTCTGGGCCCACAATGCCGGCTCAGTACAACCTAGGTCCCTCCGCGCCTCCAGCAAAAACAACTACCTTGTTTCTGAAGTCCGCTGCCATCTTGGCATAGTGCTGCAGCCTCTGTCCCAGCTCCTCAAACATCTTTGGCCGTTCCTCAGCTTCTTGAAATCGAACTTTAACTGGAGTGCCCATTTTCTAAAATAAAATGTAGTAACTTATCACATAATAAGTTATGTGATAATTTATTACATAATAATTACAATAGCTGCCACACTTAAAGTTTACAGTTTAAAAATACAAGTACTCCTTTTTCCTAAAATAAAATGTGACAATATATCACATAATAAGTTATGTGATAAATTATTACATAACAACTACAATAATCATCATTAATGATTAATTCATGACAATAGTTTCCACACTTCAGGGAGGAAAGCGCCTACCATTAGCTCTTCCAGCTTGTCAACGTAGGCTTGTCTAGCCTGGTCCTCTCCTTCTTCATAGAGCCAGTCCTCAGTCTCCGTGAGGAGTCTCAAGAATTTCTGATGTTCCTTCAATATGAAACATGCAGAATTAGTGCCAGTCTTCCTTGGCAAGGTTTTATACAACAAAAGAGAAAGTCGGTGTGGTGACACAAGGTTTAAATCCCAGCACTTGGAAGGCGAGATAGGAGGATGGCCCTGAGTTCAAAGCCTGCCTGAGCTGGAGAGTGAGTTCCAGATCAGTCTGCTCCCATGCAAGCAGACAGACAACAACAAAACCCAGTGATATTACAAGGGTCACCTGGGAAGGCATTGTGACTGGGCTGATTTCTTCATGCAACACTCTCCTACTTACTAGTGAGGTCACTATGAGGAACACAGATCATTTGTGGCATCTGTCTTGTTATACAGACACTTGAATGAACCTGAAGACAGAATTCTAGAACGTACCTGCTCACATATGAATTTTTCATATGGTCCACACAGCTTGTCTCTGAACTCATACACATACTCCTCCACTGCATTTTTAGCGTCATTTCTTTCTTTCTCCAGTTTATCCTGCATTATCATCTTCCCCTGTCGGGAGAAAGGAAGGGTGATTTTAATCTTCCAAGAACTCAAGATAAAATGAAACACATGAAAATTAATATTTTAATTTATACCTCATAAGATTTTACAAGCTCGGCAGGTTGTCTTATAAATGCATGTGCAGTTTCATAGTTAGTTTAGGCTAAGTATCAAGGTTTTAAAAAGCCCAATCCTCTTCAAAGAAACAAGTTATTAACAGAAACACTTTGCTAATCAGTATCTGTTATAAATTCAACTAAGCATCTGTTCCTTTTACCTTCATCATATAGAAATCACATAAAACTTGGGATATAGGAGAGAATTATAGCCACTTATCTACTATAAGTATGTAGAAACAATGAAATAAATGCCAATGTAAAAATATTAAAGTACTTACCTCTGTCTCAATATACATGTTAAGAAGGTCTTTTCCTAACTGCCAGACCAAGTTGGCTTCAATGGGCAGCTCAACATTTACCACTTTTATTTTAGGTTTTTTAGCTTCTGGAGGCTGGTCAACTTTCTTTTCATTTGCCTTAAGAGAGGAAAAAAATAGGAGAAATTAATAATCCTTGGAAAACCAGAAACACCTACCATCCATTCTTACCAAATGACCACAGCAAGCAAGAACCAAGCCTCTAATTTCAACAAATCGGAGCTCTCTCTAAGAGCATCTACTTCCAATGCCCAGTTTGAACCAAGGCTGCAATTAAATGCCCATCTTCCTTCTCCATTAACTCAGCAGGTATTTTCTCTTTCTACACTAAACAATCTTTTCTGCTAGTGGTTTTCTTCATAGGCTTTTAATTATTTCTAATCCCTTTCTTTAAAAACATGTTTGTGAATCCCAAAAGTCAAAACTCAAAATCAGTCAATTATCTATGCTTTTCCAGTCTAGAATCTAACAATAATCTCATAAAAAAAACTATGACCAACCCTATAAATGCCAGGATTTGCTCAATGTCTAAGCTATGTATCTTAGTCCCTGTGTCCTAGGATTATACCCACTTTAATTACAATTAGCACTCCACTGAGTGCTTTGAAAACTTTCTATTACTTGGAGATGTACTATTTCTCATCAGCAACTCTGAAAGGTAAAAAGCGGGTGGCAGAACTTGTCTGTCGCCCCAGCTCTCTGAAAGCTGTGGAGAAGTGAGAGGTTGAGTCAAGTCAGGGCCACTTAACAAGACCTGAAAGGAGCGAATGGGACAACGTGGAAAGAAAGTGTGAGCACCCCGAACCTGAAGAGGTCCAAAATCAGAAAATTCCACAGCTGACTCCACGTGACAGTGAAGAGCTGAAGCCCAGGCCCACTTAACAAGCTGTGCAAGCTTGCTATGGGCTCTGCCTATGGGATGTATATCAAACATAAATGAATTCACTGTCCAGACTGGGATCCCAATCCCAAGACCTCATGATGCACATGCAACTATTCTAAAAACAAATCCAAAACTCAGAACATTTCAGCAAACATCTGGATAAGAGGTACTCAAAGTGTAGTTTAAGGTAGATTTTTCAAAGCATGTAAATACCGGCTAACAAAGCAAGCCTGGCCTACGCCTGTGGTTTCCTAAGCCTTTTCTAAGTATTCCCACTTCTTCAGGCTCCTATCACCTCTCCTGCCACAAATGACAAAATAAGCTGTAGGACAGATCTGATGAAAAAAACAAGATGTGAAGCATCCTATCCTGACACAACTGGCCCAGAAGACCTGACTGTCACAGCCCAGGGCGATCTGAGCCACGCAGGCTATAGAGAGCTGGGGTTAGAAAGTCCAAAGGCCTCACTACAGAGCCTTCTGCAGCCAAGTTTCCATGTTCCTTAGGAAGCAGCTAGAAGCTGTACTGCTAACATCAGTCAGCAGAAGACTTGGTCCTCCTTCCTTCTAGTACACAATACCCTGCTTGTAGTGTACACACTTTGAAAAAGTGCACCCAACCCCTGTAGCTAGCCAGACACCGAAGTGCAACAATACGGGTGACAGGGTACACATTGCAGGGAAAAAAATTGGAGTACGAACGAACTAACCACTGGCAAAACCAATGTTATCCCCAAGTGATGTTGTAGAGTGGAATGGCAAGGAGCCCTCCACGGGGAGGGAGGGTCTTAAAGAGCTGATGAGTGGTCCACTCAATGTCATTTCCTAGATAAGCACTGAGAGTGTCAGCACAAGTCCATTGATATTCGACCAACCTAACTCAAGGGCAATGATGTCCAATAACTAACTTCTGGCACCAAAACGACTCTTAATAGCTAGAGAAAAAGGCGGTACCTTGCAGAAAACAGTCAGGACCCACAAGATTAATCAGCAAAGTACAAACTGAAGGATGAAAAACTCTTACCTATCATGAAATGCATTTTGACCTCCACCAACAATTCTGTGACCGAGGGTAAGAAAAGAACCCTATCTTCAAAATTTGAGAATAAAACCAAGCGACAGGAACCAGTTAATAACATACACACAACGTGCACAAAGACTGAGCGGCAAAGTGATCGGGAAACAGTGGGAACTTCTCCATATCCACCTGACCATTAGCTTTAAAGGTTTGATTTTTCAATAGACAGTGCATTTTTATTTAACTGTGGAAGGCAAAGGAGTTATGGAGATGCGATCTGGTTATTACCAGACTATCACAATTACTTAAATTTGACAGTTAACTCAGAAGGAGAGAGTTCACCAGACTCCTATAGCCCGTGCATTTATCATCTCATTAATTCAAGTGAGAATTCACCCATGGCACTGGGATGTAGCTTTTGCCTCTGCCCATTAGAAGACAACAAAAGCTCTGCAATCCACTATTGTTCTCAGAGTGGCAGTTAAGAGAAGCTTTGGGTATAAAAAAGGATATTCGATTTCCTTATTCGAGCTCAAGTACTTCATTTGTAACTGGCTTTAGGTGAGTAACAAACAGAAAAGGAAAATCCTCCATAGAGTAAAATCACCGGGAGCTGGCTTGCTCTTGAAAGTGCGGGTTCGATAGCATTCACGAGTTCATGCTGCAACATTGTCTAATGGAATGAACTGGAAGAGTCACTCACTTTGTCAGCATCTGGGGTTTTGTTTTCTTCTGAGGTAAGTTCAGGTGAAGGGGGAGACTGTGAGGTTTGTTGACCATCGGTTTGTACCTGGGGCTGGGTTCCAGCTTCACTGTTGTCTTGCTGGATATTTTTCTGCAATGAAAGCCCAGGCACAAAGGATGTAGAAAGCAGGTGTACTTGTATAAATTTAAAGTTATAGGGCACCAAAGACAGTACACTCAATTTTTGAAATCTTAATAGATGGGCAGAAAAGGTGCTAGAGAAAAGCAAAACAAACACAAAATACTTCAAAACTTAAGACATTTTAAACCTGTAAGAAACTTGTGAATGACAGTAGTTAATTCAGTTACTGCAAGGAGGCATTTGGGTGATGTGGTGACACCCAGGCACTCCCCTTTAAACACCTGTCACCTAATCCTGTAACACACAGGAAGTGGGTAACTACTCCAGGCCTCCTTCCCAGAAGCAAGCCTCCAAGCCCCAACTTCACCAGCAGCCACCATGCATCCTAACAGGAGTATTCCACTTCCGTGTACTCAACAGTTACCAAAACTAGCTTGTCATTCCAGCTTGAGACGCGCTCTGTCCCTTCTCAGAGGATCCAGGGACAAGAACACATGGTGACAGGCCTGCCTGCCTGCCTACAACTGAGCTCTGAAGTTCTGATTCTCTTTAGTCCTCAACCCCCAGGAAACCGGTGCCTGCTGGCCTCAGCTCATCTGTGGAGAAGGAGGAAGCATTCATTGTAAGTTAACTGTTCTCTGCCCACCCAAAGGATACTAATGTACTGAGAAGCATCCAGAAGGCATTAGAAGACTGAGGAGTTAACTCACTGCTGTGCAGGGTTTCCAGATGAGACCACCACCAAGTTTCGTAATGCTAATGGTCCTTTAGTGTTCTAGAAATGGCTCACAAAGCACCGCACTGCTGCCTCTTCACTTAAGCTATTCTTAATTATTCTCCAGAAATAAGCTAACAGTTCTGATGCACTGAGCTCCCTATGGAACCAGGCCTCCTGCGACTGCACATCTACCCAAGATGAGAAGCATCACCTCTCCTTACAGTCCACACACTTCTCTTCCTGCCACTCCCCAGCTCAGTCACGCTACTCAACACAAGCCTCTTGGAACACCAAAGCCAATTTTGCCAATTAAAAAAAAAAAGCAGCTATTTGATCAAACATATGTAGCCTTGAAAAAAGCAAAGAAACTTTACCTGCTTTAATTAAATCATATTATCAGTTTATTCACAACAGATCACAATTCCCTAAATTCTTATATATTGCCATTAATTAAAATAAGCTCTATTAGCTATCATTACACAAAAAACTTTATCAAGAAACATTATCAAGAAAAATACTTTAGCCATTACCATTGGCCTATCGCTTAGCATTAAGTCAATCCTACACTCAAATGCAAAGACTCATGGTTAACTTACATCAGCATCCGTGCTTTCTGGCGGTCTGCTTGGACACTCCAGGTCTCCATCAGCAGAGGTGGCACCCTCCTCAGTGGGGACTTTCTCTACCATGGATGCCATGGAGACAGTGAAAATGCCATGTGTGTTGACTCGAACCTTGACTTTCACTCTAGATTTTTCTCCATCTTTCTGTGCAGAAACATTCTGAACTACAAAGCGACCTATAGCCAAAAGAAAATGATAATTTTAAGGCTGACTCTAACTCTCTATGAAGGACCAGCTATTCCAAAATCATCTCCCTATCCATTCCCTAGCAATTCAGAAGTCCACACCCCTCCACCCTGCGCTAGACTGAAGGGGTGAGCTGCAGCTCAGCATGCACACTCCCATTCTAATGCTCTGGGTGGAAGCAGGCGACAGAGGCGCCGTCTCCCTCTACCCAGATGGGTGAGCACACACTAATGTGAAAGTCTGCCTGCCGGCAGTCAGAACAAATGCTAGCCATCTTAATCCTAGTCTTTTAGAGAATCAAGTTTGTCACGTTTTAAATATGTATGGGAGGTGAGCCCAGATTTGTGGTTCTGTGGCCCGAGTACCAGGTAAGGACAGACCTGGCTGTGATCTATGCTTCCACAGGGCAGTGAGCCCTGCGCGACCACAGCTCCGTTGCTGCAGAAAGCACTGAGCTGAGGTGCTCCCCACCATCCCGTGCAAGTAGAGGATTTAACAGCCATACTAAGGGGCAGTCGGCACAAACATGGAAAATCACCAATTTACTAGACCAGTGAAAGATGTTAGTTACCTCATCAGCTCACTAATTCAGGAAGTAACTGCTGAATGAATGATCCAGTTACAGAGACAGCACTAACCCTTGGGTTAGTATGAATAAAGTATGAATAAATGAGATTTTCAGTATGATGAAATATGAAAAATTGAAATTATAGATGCCATGCTAATTTAGAGCTTGGATTGCATGAGGGGAACTAATATAAAACCTAGTCTACCAAAACATTAAGGTCAATGATTTCTCCTAACTATCTTTCTACCCTAGGTTGGCTGGGGAGATGGCTTTAAAAAAGGAGAGAGGGAGAGGGAGAGAGAGAGGGAGGGGGAGGGGGAGGGAGACGGAGAGGGAGAGAGGGAGAGAGAGAGGGAGGGAGGGAGGGAGGGAGAGGGAGGGAGAGAGAGAGAGCGCGCAAGTGAGCTTGCCAGGGCCTCTTGCACTGCAAAAGGACACCAGAAGCATGTACCACTCTGTGTATCTGGCATAACATGGGTACTGGAGAACTGAACTCAGGTCATTAGGCTCTGCAAGCAAGAGCCTTGAACTGCTGAGCCAGGGAGATGGGCCTGAGAGCATCTGAGCTCCCCTCCCCACAGAGGCAGCGGAGTGCGGCCATGCATGCCTGTAACCCCGGTGCTGTGGGGAGAGGAAAGTGTCCTGAGGAACAACTGACACTTCCTCCAGTCTTCACACAGACCACAGCACAGCACTCAGGCACATGCACCAAACAACCCTTAAGAATAATTACTGGTGGGTCACAACATTTTAGCCTTAAATTAACAAGAAAAACAACTATTTTGTGAGACTCCTTCAAATGGCTCCTTTATAAACAGGAGTGGGACAAGGGTGAGTCTTAAAGATCTGGCAATACTGGCATATTTTCCACAACCTAGACCAACAGTCTAAATGAACTACTATGAATTAAATGAAGAGACAATGTCAGGCCTCCCAACAACAACAACAACAAATGTACCTAAAAAGATGTGCCTTTTAGGAAAGTGGACTAATACAGAAGTGTATTTGACAAGTCCTGGATTTTACAAAACTCATCTAGAAAAAAAGGTCATCATTAGAAGAAGCCAATATTCTTCAACATAAGAAAATAGTGAAGCAGTGAAGCCAGCAAGCTCTTCACCTCCACGGACCATGCATCCACCAAGAGAGTCCTCCACCTCCACTGTTCTGAGAAAACATCTTCACGTGGACCTGTTCCACTGAACTGCTACACTGATGAGGAGCCGTGTCTGTATATAGAGTGGACCACTCACCTATTTTGGCTTCTGGATACGGAACTCCCTGAGGGTCGGAGTAGAAAGCTTCTAGCTCAAAAGGCCCTCTTCGCAAGAAGGTGAGCACTTTGGAGAAAGGAGCAGCATGGTGCCGACTGAACACTTCGTGAACACTAGGAAGGTAGGAAAAGATGTGCATTGTTCCAAGAAGTTGCACTTATTAAAAAGAGACTACTATCCCAACCCCGCCTCATCATCTCTTCATCCCCAAATGAAAGGTCTTGATAGGCCTGGCTGTGGTTGAAATGGTAGCATACAAGATCTAACTGTCCTCAGCACTCCACCATAAAAAATCAAGCCACTTTTATAGTAAAGGCAGTATCCGAAAGCAATCTGCTGCTTCCTATATACATACCCTTCAGTGTCTTCTGAATCACTGTTCCACACCAGAGATATTGCAAAAGGAACGGCATCTGTGACGGAAAACTCTCTCACTTTAAATGCTGGAGAAAGAATTGCACACTTAAAAAAAAAAAAGTTATAATGGTTATCTTCACATGAATACTTTTCACCATCTTTTACTATGAAACTCAACCCTAAGGGACGGGCAGGTTTAACAGCTTACAGCACTTGTATGTTCTCTTGATATAAAGACTGCACTTGCTATTTTAAAACATCAACCACTAGCTATACAAATGGCTCTTGGGACAGTGAGTCTTGATGCCAATCCCACAGACATAAGGAAGGCTCTGTTTTTCCTGAAGTGCCTTGCCAATAGATAGTCGGTTCTCTCGATTGTGTTGATACACCTAGACACAGTCCTATGTAGCTTCCCAAACAAATGCCAAACACGCAAAGAGTGCTTGCATTGTCAAGTAACTTTGCAAGGGAGAAGGCAGGGCAGGAGTGCCTACTGCACCAGTACGAAGCCCAGCACCCAGGAACCATGTAGTCCCTGCCCTGAGGAGGGTAGAGGCAGGATGAGTCCTGGGGCTCGCTGGTCAGCGGGTCTAACTAAGAAACAATGAACTTCAATTCAGCGAGACAGACATTGGCTCAAGGAAATAAGGCAGAGAAGTGATGGCAGAGAACATGCACATCTGCACGCAACACACACTAACAACAACAACAACAACAAAAAAAAACACCTTTTAAAAAAAATATTGTGGCAAATTTAAAACTGGGGTCAGAGAACAACAGTTGGAAGGTTTGTATTTTGAAAATTTAGACAGAGGATATGATAATCACTAGTTAATATAGAAGAGAAAAAAAATCAATTCCTCTGATTAGTGATATCTTCAAGAAAGAGCAAAATTAGCCCATGTTTTGCAGAAACTATAAACTTCCAAATTCAGGGGAACCAAAGTTAAGGAGAAATATTCCATCACAAAGGAAAAATGAACCCCCCGCCCCCAAAGGATTGTCAGTGACAGAGAATCAGTGCGAGGGGTGGAGGAAAGAAGGAATACAATGAAAGCCTCTAAAGACAGGGAAAAAGTCAAAATGAAACCCGTCATTTTGTACAACGAAACACTGACAAACCTAAAGAACATGTTTAGTAGTAACAGGACAATGGGGAGGTACAATCTACCCATTTTCCAGAGCACTCATGCTAAAGATCTTTGTTAATGAACAAATTTTCATTCTTATGTAAAACAAAACAACCACTAATTAGATCACAGCTCAAACATGTGAACTCTGAAAAACTTGTTAAAATCACTTAGCTCATAATTTGACTGTAACACCTTTAGGACTAACTTCTAGACTTACAAGTTTGATTCAAAGTGACTTTAAACTTCTAAGCTACTTATGTGATGAGCAGGTTAAAAATCCACATGGGAATGGGGGAGGGGATTGATTTTCTAAAACCATTTGTTGATTAATACTCTACACTCTGCACATTTTCACTGAAATCAATTCTTGATGACCTCAGATTACCATCCAGTTCTCTCCTTCATGCTTTATGGAAGTTGTCACTACCACACAGCTCATCAATGCTTTAAGGCCTGTTTTCTGGGAGTCCCTCGGAACCATGTCTGTTTCTAATCCTTTAGGCTTAGCAGTGCTTTGGGTTTTCATTTACTGATCGTCACGTTTGAGCACGGTCCCCTGCAGTCTCACTGTGAACAGGCTCTGCACCAGGACGACACTGACAAAGTACCTGCAGTGCGCAGCCTCGGGCCACCGCTTCATCCGCGTTCAGTGTCGTGCTGACATCTTTTCCAAAGAACTTGGCGATCTTTTCTTTCACAGCTGGAATTCGTGTTGCACCTCCAACTATCTCAATAGCACTCACATCTTCTATTTTCAGATGAGTCTGTTCCATTAGCAAGTGAAGGGGGGCTTCTATTTTCTGGAGGAGGTCAGCACAAAGTTCTTCAAACTGTGACCTTAGCAAATAAGAGGAATAATTTATAAATCATTAGAAAAGTTATATTATAGCTAATTATCACCTGTCCTGTTCTTTTAAACAATGACTATAACCCAATAAATTTTGCTTCTCCCCTTAGACACCCTAGATTCCACATGGGCCAGGTTTTCCATCACCTCTCCTGGTTTTTCATAAGCAAGTGCCTTTAACCTCTGAGCCATCTCTCCAGCCCTCTCCCGGTTTTTAAAACAATAAATCTAAGATGAAAGAAAGGGATGGGGAAAACAGTTCTGTGGGTATAAGAAGAAATCACTTTTAGCAAACACACTTAAAAACGCTTTACAGAGGTACCCCCAAGTTCTGAATGTGATAAGCAAGGGCACCTCTGGCCACAAGCCCTGTGGCAGACAACCCTCAAATGTACGTCAACACCCAACACCAAGCTACAAATGACACCTGGGCTACAGGTTCAGCAATACAGAACCCAAGACACACCTGTTCATCTTTCCTGAGACGTCTTTGTCATTCATAAAGCACTCGATGTTCAGTGGCAGGTCTGTGCTGTTGGAGCTCATTAGCTTTTTCAATTTTTCACACTCCTGATAGAGACGAAGGAGTGCTCGAATTTTGGTCTTTGCATCTAACTTGTACTTGGTTTTAAATTCTGCACAAAAATGCTCCACTAGCTTTTCATCAAAGTTCTTTCCTCCTAAGAAGGGGTCAAAAGCTGTTCCCAGAACCTAGGGTAAATCAGAACACAGAGTTAAGTTATTTTAAATCACACGTAATTAGAATCTTAGATATTCTAGCTAAAACAACCAAACATAGGCTCACAACTCAACATATTTTAGACTTGAAGACTGTACTGAAGAAAATCTAAAAATGCCTTTTCTTTCCTAAGCACATGAACAGAGCACTGAAGAGTGTGCTAACCCAGTATGAGAATCATGCACCTTCATGTAGACTAACCCATGAGCATTTCTACTTGAAGCACTTCACTCACTAAGTGAAGCCTCACAGCAGCCTGAAGCTCACGAGCTTGGTTTCAACAAGCATTTAACAGGTTTTGTCTCAGAGCTCCATCTACAACTTTACCTTCAGTTTCCCTTTGTTAAAAGCACAGGCAGATACTTGGAAAGCCGAGTGTCCCATATCAACGAAGACTACTATCCGAGGTTTGTCGTCTGGGCTTGGGAGATCCTGCTTATAAATTCCGTAATTCAAAGCAACTATAAAAAACAGGTAGTTGTTTCACTGTTACTCAACATGGCTTGAATAAATCATTCTTTTTTGACTTCACAATGCTTTATCCCTCTTCAACACACAGAGGCATGGTGACAACACACTCGATACCAGCACACCCCATGTAACCACTCGTTGTCAGCAGTGTCAGGCTGCTCACTCACCCCAACACTAAGGACTTAACGTACAACCCCAGCAACTGCTCTTTTTTTTTATTCTTCCTTAGAGTTGATCTTAAAGTTTGTGTTGGTTTTTGAGCTTTGAAGTCACTGTACTGAACCATTTAGAACCTACTAGAAATATACTGGGAAAGTTATGGTCATGTGCCAGGAAACAGATGCAAGCCCCAGGAGCATGGCTGGTACTACACTCCCTAGGACTTAGCATGAGGCCTGGCAAGGTGCAGGGCTAAGTCATCCCGGAATACAGTTCAGAAAATACATGAAAAATGATTTAATGAAAGCAATGCTTACAGCCAAGTAGTTATAACTGTATATAGCTCTAGAAAAACAGGTTATAAGGAAAGTTAAATGCAAACTACGTAATTTGAAAGATTTTTAAAAATCCAAGAAATTTCTAATGAAAACACTTTTACAAATGCCATTTCTCACCAGCTGTCATGTCATTCATTAGTCTCAGACAGTTCAGGCCAACGATCTGCGCAGCGTCCAATACAGATCTTCGCTCAGCGTCCGTGAAGAAGGAGGGGACCTACAGAGAGAATGATCTGAATTCTTCTAGAGCACAATACTTACGAACTCCTCACAAACCAATTTTAATAAATTCACAACAATGCAACTAAGTAACCAGGTTCCAAAATAGAAACTAAATCTTAAAAACTTAGTTTCTAGCAAGTCCCTTAACTTCCAGAAAAATGCTTTTGAAGACTACCTCAAAATTAAAAGTAAAATGATAATCTATACTATAATCAAATTCACCAGGAAAATTCATAAAACACATTGAAATGATTTAAATTTAATATAAAACTTAAGTGAATGAAGTAATGCTTTCCAAACTAGTCTTAAAATTTCTACTGACATTTGGAAAACTAGCCAGGTGTGGTGTGCTTCCTTTAATCCCAGCATTTGGAAGGCTGGAGTGGGAGAGTTGCCATGAGTTCATGACCATCCTGGGGCTACAGAGTGAGTTCTAGGTCAGCCTGGGCTAGAATGAGAACTTACCTCAACAAAAATAATTAGAATTGGAGATTATAATACATCAATATTTAATGTTATATATAATAAAATTATAGGAACTTAAAAGGTACTACAGAGCTAATTCTAGCAGGTGCCACCACTCTGCACTTTTCTTATTCAGAGTACAAGCATTAATCGACTGGTTAAGATCACAGAAATGGCTGGGCGTGGAACACACCTTTAGTCCCAGCACATGGGAGGCTGAGGTGGGAGGATCACCATGAGTTCGAGGTCAGTCAGGAGCTAGAGTGAGACCCTACCTCAAAAAACCAGAAGATCATAAAAATGCTTTTTGGAAAAGCCTGCTAGTTTTCCTAAGAGGTAAAAGGGCAAAGACAGCTCAAGGGTCAAAGCTTCTGATGGCACCAAATACTTCTAGTTTTAAGCAATACTTCTGACTGCCTTCTAGAGCAGCACTGTAACCAGGACACTCAGGAAAAAAGTAACCATGTGCTCACAGAACCATGCACACCAGAGGAAGAACCTAGCAGAAAGCCTGGCAGAGGCTCATGTTTCTGAGCAAGCACACAGAAGTAGATCTCAGTTCAACTCTCAGATGACAGTACTTCCTTCATCGACTTTCCCTAATAGGTTTTTAAACAGTATTTATTTGTAAGCAGACAGATATAGACAGACAGACAGAGAGAGAGAGAGCGAGAAAGAGAGAGAGAGAGAGAGAGAGAGAGAGAGAGAGAGAGAGAGAGAATATGGACACACCAGACTCTAGCCATTGCACTGGCTTATGTGGGTACTGGGGAATTGAACCCAGATACTTAGGTTCTAGAGGTAATCCACCTTAACCACTGAGCTATCTTTCCAGTCCCCTTAATGTGTTTAAGTGACTATCTTAATTTTTAACTTAACCAAGATTAGTATCATCTTTCAAAGCAACACACTGTCTTACAAGGGCTTCTGCCTTAGTGGTTCATGTCCCTCCCCAGGACACAGTGCCTTGGCGACTTCCAACTGTTCTGAGTAGGCCACACAGCTCACACTACACTGCAGAGACTGGGCTGCAGGTGAGCACATACACAATCCTAGTGCAGAGCAGAACCTCAGTAGTAAGACACTATGCTTGACACTTGGGAAAACACAATTCACAACTTCTTTTGTTAACATGACTGACTTTTTTGTCCACTTTAAGCACTCCGTGACACCCTGCCTAATAACTGTCCATAGACAGTAATAGGATTGTCAATACTGAAAATCTAAGTTTTCTAAAACTCCTAAAACACTGGTTTTCAACCGAGGGTAGAATTCTTACACCATCGCATCAGCTGTCAGATACCGCAGCAATCAACTGCTCTATAGAACACAGATGCGGCCAACTAACATTTTCCCACAGTGCCACAAGGCATCCTGGTTTTATGCTTTCAGTCAAGAACCTTTGCAATTTCTGGCTAAAAATACCACGCAGACCTACTTTGAAATGTTTGAGAACATTATTAGTTTAGTTCAATTCTGTTCTCTACTAAAAATACAGCCTGCACGCGTGTGATTCTTTAACAGTTATGTGAAGGCAAACTCCGACACATCTCCTGACGTCTACTTACGGAAATGACACAGTCTGTTACTGGCTTCTTGAGATTGTTCTCGGCCGTTTCCTTTAACTTTGTTAACAACATGGCTGTTATCTGCTCCACACTAAACAGATGTTCTTCGTCCATGTACATTACCTACAGTAAGGGGAAAATAGAATATTTGAGTTAAATGCTAATATAAACTTCCCTGTTAGCATATACTCTCCTCTACAAGATTTCAGTCCTTTAGAAAGAAAAGAATGGGATGAAAAAGGGGAAGAAAGAACTTTCCCTAGAGCTGAAAGAAGAAAAGAACATTTAAAATGTTAGGGCAAACTTCTCCCTATTCAAAGTCCTAGACAAAACCCTATAGAAGTAGTGAGTATTCACTGGAGAAATGATTTACTAAAGTATTACTGTGTGTTGATCACTAAATAGAAACATCTAACAATTACACTACTTACTATTCTCCAAACAACTCCAAATGGACTGTCTTAAAACATACATTATTTTTTTTTAAATATTTATTTGCGAGCAGAAAGAGACAGAGATAGAGAGAGAATGGTGTGCCAGGGCCTCCAGCCACTGCAAATAAACTCCAGATGCATGTACCACTTTATGTGCCTGGCTTACACGGATACTGGGATACAGATACTGGTCCTTAGGTTCTGCAGGCAAGCGCCTTAACCGCTGAGCCATCTCTCCAGCCCCTATTATTATTGTTATTTTTTACAACAGAGAAACCTAAATTTTATAACTGTTAGAAAGTTAAGAGAAACACAAATTAAGCAGCATATATTACCAGTCGAAGGTCTCGATTATGTTTACTATACTTTAAAGCTAGATGAAAAAAAACATGTTCAATTAAGAGACTTAAATATTAAGACATCAACCTTTTCCTTTTTGAGTTAAATGCGGCTCCATTAGAACCCACAGTCGTGTGGGAGGATTACCTTTATTCCAACTCCACCATTTTTCATTGGAACCAAATCATAACTCAAGTTTTGCTTTTCCTTTTGAATGAAGGGGTCACCGAACGCTCGGCCATGAAACCTCTTGAAGTTCGACACCGTATTGTTCGCATGAGTAATTTGCTGTAAGAGAAGTTCAATATTTAAGATTTGTCTCTCATGGCACCATTTACCAGTACCTACAGCAAGTTTAGAGACAGTCACTTGTACAATATAAGCCAACCCTGGAGTTGAAAATAACTTCTTGGAGCCTTCAATTTCCCATCAATTAACAGATTTTTTAAATTTCTTTTTTTCTGTGAATATAGTGTCACTTGAAACATTAGAGCAGATCTTGAAACCTGCCAGGAAAAGGTAGTGAACTGTCCCTAAAGATCCCAACACCCACCCCAGAATGATCTCTCCTATCTCGTAAAGGGAACAAGTGGACCTGGAGCTCCCGCCCTGAACCCAGAGCTACTGCTGCAGGTCAGATTGGATGGCCAGTGAGTCCCAGCTGTTCTTCAGCTCTGCTCCCCACGAGACTGGGGTTGCAGGTGTGCACAGCCATATCCAGCTGTTTACCTGGGGGTTAGGGAATCACACTCTGCATGAATCAGTGCACTTCAACCACTGGGCAATCTCCCCAGACCTCAAATTGCATTTTTTTTTTGTTTTGTTTGTTTTTCGAGGTAGGGTCTGGCTCTAGTCCAGGCTGACCTGGAATTCACTATGTAGTCTCAGGTTGGCCTTGAACTCACGGCAATCCTCCTACCTCTGCCTCCCGGGTGCTGGGATTAAAGGCATGCGTCACCATGCCCGGCTTCAAATTGCATTTTTTTAGTTAATTTTTTTGTAGTCTAATAAACTCCTAAGTAGCCAGGATAGGCATTTTATGCTAGAAAATGCATGGGTTGCACTTTTCCTAGGAACAGCACGGGATGCTAACTGACCTTGAGGATAAACTGTTTCTAAATGTTTTCAGCTCTATGTGCCTAGTTTGGAGGATCAGGAGCCATACATCTTAACAACCACTAAACCCATACTCTTCACAGAACTGGTGCCCATGTGTTATTAAAGAGGAGCACACTTCACCTCTGTTCTGTCCAGCCTTTGCTTAGAAGAAGGCTACACACACCTCAAGCAAGATGTTCAGTTGAAACACTGTCTCAAATTCAGGAAAACTGGAAAGAAATATGCCAAGTTGTTATGAGATGTTTTCTACATCTATGGTTTGGGTCAAATACTTTAAATAAGCTCTAAAATCTGTTAGCAAGCCTCACTTTGGAGTATATTCCACTTAAGGCTAAGAACCTCATTTAAAATAAGATTTAAACAGCCAAGAGCTTAATGCAAAGACAGAGAATAGAGCCTGGCAGTACTAGTCATTCAAGCAATATGGAATGTGTTTCTCTTCGAAAATTCTAAACCCTAGATGAAGTATATCTGGCTTTCCTGTAGGCTAAACATAGGCTTCAACTTGTTCTCTTCACATAACCACAGAGCTGCCAGGAAAACTCAGGACTCATGTTCTACCCAGGCTCAGTTCAGGCCTGTGGCACTCCATTAACCCTCTCTGCTTTTCAGAGAGTCATTTTGAGCACAACTTTCTGTATTTTCTTTTTCCTCCCTCATCATTACCAGTCATATAAAAATATATTTTAGGCCGGGTGTGGTGGTGAGTGCTTTAATCCCAGCACTCAGAGGCAGAGGTAGGAGGATTGCCATGAGTTCGAGGCCACCTTGAGACTACATAGTGAATCCCAGGTCAGCCTGGACTAGAGTGAGACCTTATCTCAAAGAACCAAACCAAACCAAACAAATACATATATACAAAATTTCATCGTTTAGCTTCTTTTCTAGCAATACTGTTTTGTTAAAAACTTTAAACTTTTCTTTCTTAAAGCCTCTCTAATGATTTTCACCCTCCCCTAGAGCAGTGCCATTCAAGTTATATCCACACATGTTAAGCAAGTGTGTAAACCTTTTAGCAGCTACATGGAAAAATAACCAATGCTAGCCAGCTTGCTTCCACAAGCAACTACCATCAGCAAAGACAATCACTTGTACAACAGTTCCCCTAGGCCCACTGTAGCCACTGAGTAACCTGAAAATACTGATACACAACTCTTACATGTTTCTTCTATAACTCAAAGGAGTTATAAGAAACCATACATGAAGACATTCCAAGTTATTAAAACTGATATTAAATGAAACAAAAGAAATTATCACCTTACAGTTCATGAAGAATGTCTGAATTACATTGTCAAAACTTTTAAAGTGATTAAGTTTAAGTACTTCATTGGTATGTTTGTAGGATTTTTCCTTTAAAAACCTCATCAGAATTCTCTTAAACTTACCTGATTTTTGGCTGCAACTCCAATTGTTCTGTTTTTTGATCCAAATGATATAACAGATCTAAAAGAAATACAAACCAAACATTTCAAAAATGTTTAACTGCATAAATATAGATATTTTAACTGACAAGAATGAAATTTTAATGTTTCCTGCTGATGGATGGGGTAGACACAAGTCTAGGATAATCTTGGGTTTATAGCCTTCATCAGATATGCTGAGATGGGGGAGGGTTATATGTATCCACTGATACAGTCTGAGGTGATCATCTACCACCCCCAGAGCCCACACCCCCCCCCAAAAAAAGCCTGCTCATCAGAAGTTAATTTCCAGTATCTCAAGCCTATATATAATGCCAGCGAGCCACCAACTTCTAGAAACTGAACCCTAGAGTTCTGAAAATGCTTTGAATATTTCAAGGGCATTATTACACTTGATATTACAGATGACTAACAACACATGTCACTCTACCTCTCAGTCAACAACTCCGTTCAAACCTAAATGCCACTGTCATACCTATTTTTGTCCTGATAAACCATCTGCCTCTTCAGGATTCAAAAGTTTTTATTTAAGCCTAAGCAAATGAGTCTGTTATGCCTCCAGAGTTTCCAGAGCACAAAAGAGGCTCCACCTGAAGAGGCTACCTGAGAAGATCAAGTGAAAGATGCAGAGCACGTCACAGGAGAATGGAATATAAATGCAGACAGTGACTCTCCGGCACAGCTTCTCAGCTGGAATGAATGCATAGTAACAAGTGAAGACCATGGAGAAAAGCCTTGTGTGGGGGAGGTAATGATTAAGGCTTTGGATCAGGAGTAATCTAATTGTGCATTGCTAATCCAAATCTAATCTAATTTTGGTTAGTTACTCCTACATGGGTAAATGAGGTGAGTCAAATGGGAAAATACTGAGAACATTTAAATTTGCTGTGAAAGAAACATCTTGGACCAGGATTGTCTAAGCATCTACTAGTAAGTAAACCAGGGAACTTTCTAACAAAGGCTAGACCTTGAAGGCAGTCTAAAAACTATGATTCTAGAACAATAATACATTGGCAGAATGATCTCACTTTACAAGAGGCCAAATTAATTGGACTAACAGGAATTAGTAGTCAATGCCCTTGTGAGCCATGTAGCTTAACACAAGCACATTAAGGCATCATCCTCAGTTTACACTTTCCAGAATCATAGGACGAGACGACATCTTTAGTTGCTGTCATGGTCACTATAGTTACAGAACACAAATTTCCCCCCTACTTTCCTTTGAACAGCTTTGTTCCCCCCATTATTGAAGAACAAAGATGGAAACTGCACCCAGGGAGGAAAGCCTGAAACACTGAGAGCAGGCTTTGCAGGAGGCAGAAGAACAGTCAGCAGCTGAAATTCAACCTTTGCTAATTTCCTCTTCACTTTCAAAAAACGTTCAGTTGTTGCATTGCAAATAACTGCATAAAGGCTCGCTGTTTCTTTCATCGGTGCATTAAAAAATAATTAACCCTACAGAAAATACTTTGATAAGCAGTCTTCTGATGACTGCACACGTAGATATGCCTGCCTCTGTTACCATACGACACAAACCCCCTCAGAAAGTTGTTTTTCACCACGTTGCTGCTGTAGACCTAAAAGCATCCATCCTTCTCACCGTTATAGCACAGAAAGCCAACAAAAACAGTATACAATTTTTAGCTGATTTGAACCTGTCAAATAAGTTATTCGGCCTAGAAATCTTCACGAAAGACTGGTAGCAACGGGTTAAAAATAAATAAATGTTTATAGCTCTCCCAAAATGAGTCGGAGCACTAAGGCCATCAAGACAAGTGGAGCCTTTCTGCGGTAGTGACTACCAACAGTCCGCCGGCTCCCCAAAGGCAAAAGCATCAGCAGTAGCAACACAGGCTCTTCTAGAAGCTTCTAGGTCGTTTCAAGATTCACAATGCGGAAGAAAAGGCTGGGCAGCCCCAGCTCCGGGGTGCACAAAGAACCTCGTAGGAGAGGGCAGCAGAGTGGCCAGGAAAGGCAATCGTCTGCGACCAGGCTCCTGATACCACCCAGGGCTCCCAGTACCGACCCAGGGCGATCGTCTGCAGCCGGGATCCCGGTGCCGACGCAGAGCTATCGTCTGCGGCCGGGCTCCAGGTACCGGCCCAGAGCGATCATCTTCAGCCAGGCTCCCGGGACCACCCAGGGCTCCAGGTACCGACCCAGGGCGATCGTCTGCGGCCCGGATCTCGGTGCCGAAGCAAAGCGATCGTCTGCAGCCAGGCTCCCGGCACCGACCCAGGGCGATCGTCTCTCCGGACTCTTCTTGCACCGAGGCCCCCCTTCCCCTCCGATTCCACGGCACCTGGGCGCGCGGTGTCCAGGCCCGGCTTGCCACGCGCCTTCCCCGGCCGCGGTGCTCCGTGGACAGCCCGCGAGCTCGGGATGCTGCAGCCGCCCCAGGCCCTGGCACCGCGTCCCGGAATCGCTACTTACGGGGTGCAGCGGTCGCTGAACTCGTTGGCGATGGTCTCGATGCCCCCGGCCCGAGCCACCGCGACGTAGCAGCTCTGCGAGCCCACGTCCAGCCCCACGACCGACATGGCCGGCTCCGCTCGGCTCCGCTCGGCTCCGCCGCACGCTCCGCCTGCTGCAAGGTGTCTCCGTTCCCCCGGGGACCCCGCGAGAACGCCGCAAGCTCGCTCCTGCTCCGCCGCCCGGAGCCCGCTCCGCCGCCGACCCTTCCAGAAGGGGAGGTCTCAAAGCCTCAGCCTTATGTAGAACACTGATGAGAACTTTCCAGAATCCGCAGCCTTTACTCACCGGCGCCTCCACGTGCCACTTCCGCTTCCTTCTTCTCGAGCCTTCGAGAAAGGTTGAACACAATCGGATGGCTGGTCCCTCGGATGACGGCAGCCGTTGCCGTGGCGACGGGGCAGCCGCTCCGGCGCCTATTGGCTCACGCGGGCCAAGCTTCCCTCCGCAGCCGTGGACCTGATCACTCCTCATAGCACGAGCGATGAAGAATGGCTCTGAAATCCCTAAAGTTCATAATCTGATACTCGGAGGTGGTTTCTGGTCCTTAGACTGTAGAGACAGGATGAGCGGAGGGGTGACGGACCCCACTTTTCGGAGACCCCAGGCCTCCCGGAACTCCGACAAGCTGTCTGGAGAGCATGCCGGGAAACGTAGTCTAGCAGGGCGATTCGAGCGCCTTGCATGCCGGGAGTTGTAGTTCAGCGAGAAACGAGGATGCCTTGAATGCCGGGAGTTGTAGTTCAGCGAGGAAACGAGGCCGCCTTGCATGCCGGGAGGTGTAGTCCGGGTCGCGGTGCTTGCTGGGACCCGGCTTTGTCTTGGGGCTTCCTGGGAGAAGCCTGACTTGCTCCGGCACGTTCGCGCGCTTTCCCTGCCAATGGCGTTCGTTCGTTAGTGTGCTTTGTATTCCGGTCTCGGCTCAGAACTTCGCTTATTCGGCAGAAAGCCGCGCGGGGTTGGAGCTGGCCGGCGGCAGGATAGTCTTTGGTGGAATCAAGTGCCAGGAGTGTGTGTTTCAATGAAAGCGGGTCAAGTGCCACGTAATTCGGAAGGCTCAAGTGTCGCTTGCAGCCCTCCTCCCGTCCTGCCACTCCTAACCAGAGGAACTAATGGGCTTTAATTCTCGTTTGACCCGCTGCAGCTTCTGTGTTTCCTTGCTTAGCTTAGGTTCAGTGAAGTGACACACACACTACATATACACAACAGAGACCACACATGCATGTACACACAGCACATACCACCACACATATAAACTACACACACACCTACATACCCATATACGCCACACACATCACATACACACACACACATAGACCACACATGCACACACATCACACGTACACACAACTATACATATACACACCACACACATACACACACCACACATACACCACACACACACCACAGTGTGTGCTGTTTTTGTGTTTTAATACTCGAGTCTATAAATTTGAAGTTTTTTGTTTACAGATAAGCACAATGTAAATGTGTGTCGCTAACTAGCGTGTAATTGAATGAGGAATTGTAACCCAAAGCTAGAAAACGCTTAGCTCATGAACGGTATGACAGACTTTCCTACTCTAGAAAAAGAAGCATATTAAATCAGAAGCTCGGGCTTATTCCTTAGTAAGTCGTGTCTATTTTTTGAGGGTTGGTTAGTCTGCCCCTTAGTCAACTTACCCTAACCTGTGTCACTTAACTGCAATTTAAAACAGGACGAAGATAGTAGCTACTCGGCGTGGATCTATTTTTAGATTTGAAAATATCTGCTATATGATTTTTTTTTGTATATATCCAAAACTTTGACACCCCCCAACTTTGGGGGGATGAAAACTTAAAACCCATGGAATGATGGCAATTTTGAATAGAAAGGATCTCTGAGGTTATTCTGTCTGCTTCCCACAGTACTGCAGAGAAACGTGGAGCCAGACAGATTTGGGTGAGGTTCCAATCCTGGCCCTCACTGCTAAAATGCACTCTGTAGAGTCTGGCTTGTAAGAGCACCGCCCGCCCCCCCAGGTGAACTCTGATGGACTTAATACCTGGCTCCATATGTTTTAATTGTGCTTATTTGTGAACAAGAAAGAAATCCATGCAAATTTATAGACTCAAAAGACTAGAATGCACAGTGTGTGCATGTGCGTGTGTGCACCACTTCACTGACTCGAAGGGTGGCATTTGTAAGCTGTGTGACCCTGTAATTACTATCTCTTCCTGTGTACTTTCTCAGAATTTGTCGTCATCTAAAATGTACACAAAGCACCAAACATAATTACTATGTCTCTTTACTTAATGTTTAATTCTGTAACCCCAGCCAAACCTGTAAAATGGAAACATTACTTTTTTTGATGAGATTTTAGAAGGATTAGACAAAAGTGAAACGTGGTGTGGTAATGAGTGTTCAGTAAATTGTAGTAAGACAATTGATTAAGAACAGTCAATACTAGAGCTTCAGTGTCAACCGGTGCTGCTGTGGTCACTCAGTTGCAGTCACATCATGACTTCCTTTATCCAACCGATTCACCTGAGCTATTGATTCACAGAATAAGTAAGAGGTGAGCCTTAAGCACACCATAGTTATAACCTGATTTAAACACTAGTCTTTGTTACCTTTACATTTCCTTGTTTGTGTATTTAATTTATTACATTGGTAGTACATAATTCCCCACATTATTCGTGTCATCATGTAAGAAATTTTAAATTGAAACTTAGAAACAATGCAGGGATGGTGGTACACACCTGTAATTCTAGCACTTGAGAAGCTGAGGCAGGAGGATTGCCTTGAATTCCAGGTTGGTCTGGGCTTCATAGTAGGATCCTACCTGTCTCAAAGAAGAGAGAGCAGGGTAATGGGGAGATGGCTCATTTTGCAAAAGCCAGCACAAGTTCCAATTCTCTAACCGCCCAGGTAAAGCTTGGTACAGGTCATTTGCAGCAGCAAGAGCCCCTGATGTGACAAACACAAATAAATAAATAAACATTGTGGCTATTTTGGTTATTATTTATCTATTTGTTGGTTTTTAGAGGCATTCTAGCACAAGCTGACCTAGAATTTACTCTGGAGGGGGCTGGCCTTGACCTCACTGCAATCCTCCTACCTCAGTCTCTGAACTGCTGGGACTAAAGACGTAGGCCACCATGCCTGGCTTGTGCTTTATTTCATATTTGCTTTAGTGAGCAAAAAGGTTGTCAGAATTGGAAGTTGAGACAGTGAGATGCTCAATCAAAAGAGGAAAAGCCCATACAAAACTGCCAACCAGGGATGGAGAGATGGTTCAGCGGTTAAGGCACTTGGCTGCAAAGTCTAGCGACCAGGGTTCAGTTCCCCAGTGCCCATGTAAAGCCAGATGCACAAAGTGGTCCAAGCGTCTGGAGTCCGTTTGGCTAGAGACCCTAGTGAGCTCTCTCTCTCTCTCTCTCTCTCTCTCTCTCTCTCTCTCTCTCTCTCTCTCTCATCTCTCTCTGCTAGCAAATAAGTAAATAAAAATATTTTTTAAAACCGCCATCCAAGCCGGGCGTGGTGGTGCTTACCTTTAATCCCAGCACTCGGGAGGCAGAGGTAGTATTGCCGTGAGTTCGAGGCCAACCTGAGACTGCAGAGTGAATTCCAGGTCAGCCTGGGCTAAAGCGAGGCCATACCTCGAAAAACCAAAAAAAAAAAAAAAAAAAAAAAAAAAAAAAAAAAAAAAAAAAAAAAAAAAAAAAAAAAAAAAAAAAAAAAAAAAAACCGCCATCCAAGGGGATTCTATAAGGTAGATGTAAAAACCTGTCTAAAAGAGAGATGGACAAAAGTGTGAATATGTAGATAAACCTGAAATTGCACATGACCTTCAACTTTTGGGTGAATTGGTGTCTTCTGAATTCAGTATAGTGGCAGGTAGGGAAGGTCTCAGAAGTGGCTTAACTTTGCTCTGAGTTAAAGCACGTTTGCTTCAGCTCACTGTGTGTGTTTGCATCATGAATGCTCAGAAACCTGAAATCTTCACTTGAAGTGGCATCTTTTAATATTAACCTAGTGATTTTCTTTTCGTGTATTTAAGCTTGCTCTTCAGTTAATTGGGTCTGTTAAAATCTGTTTTGTCCTGAGACATATTAGAATACATGTCTCAAAATAGGAAATGAACGGAAGCATGGAGACTTACACAAAGGCAGACATAAAATTTAGTTTGTCTTTTAGCAATGAGAATATGGAAAAAGTAGATTTTTTTCTCCTAATCTACAGGAGTCCCGCGCCATGGGCACACATCCATGAGTTTGTATTTGTGTTTCTTCTCTGCCGAGAAAGCTCTTGGCTAGGTCAGCCTCTTCTCATCTTTAAGGCTCTGTTTGAGTCTCACCTCACACCAAGGAAGATTCTTTTAACATATTTTTATTTATTTATTTGCAAGAAGTGAGAAAGACATGCCATGGTCTTTAGCCACTGCAAACAAACTCCAGATGCATGTGTCACTTTTTGCTTCTGGCTTTACCCTGGGTACTGAGGATTCGAACCCAGGTCATTAAGTTTGCCTTAACCGCTGAGCCATCTCTTCATTCCCAGAGAGAGTATGGGCACACCAGGGCTTCTCACCACTTTGAGACACATGCACCACTTTGTGCATGTGGCCTGTATGGACACTGGGAAATCGAACCTGGGTTGTCAGGCTTTACAAGCAAGCACCTTTAACCGCTGAGCCATTTCTCCAGCTGTTGAGCCATCTAAACAGCTGGATTTGCCAGCAGAGGGGCTGAGTTAGTGGTTACAGTGCTTGCCTAAACAGCTGGATTTTTCTTTATCTCCCTTTTCCAAAGGTACACCCAGTGTGTGTGTGTGTGTGTGTGTGTGTGTGTGTGTGTGTGCATACGGACACGTTTGCCGGTGTGTGGAGGTCAGTCCTTGCCTCTCCACCTCATTTGAGGCAGGGTTTCTCTCTTTGGAGCTCTGCTGCTGTCTGTGAGCTTCTAGGAAATTCTCCTGTCTCTGCCTCCCATCTCACGTCAGGGTTTTGGGATTACTTGACTTGGGGCTCGGGGAGGATGGAATTCAGGGTTGGTCAGCAAACACCTTATCTGCTGAACCATCTTACCAACTCTGGCACACACCATTTTTGTGATTCCTATTTCAGAGAAGTTGATGCTGGTGCCAGTGCCAAGGGGTGTCACTTTGGCTAGGACCAGTCAGCACATCCCATTCCCCTGGGCCTCCATCATTGGTTCAAGGGTGACATGTGATCCAGGCAGCTCAATCAAGGTGGTTGTGAAGACTGTAGCTGGATGTTCTAGAATTTGAGGATTGTCTTTTAACCCCCTCATTCCTTCCCCCTCCCTCCATCTTCTAGGTTCTGTTGAAGGAAGTTTTGAGGACGGGAGCCATTACACCAACCTTCCTACCATCCTGGAAAGGAAACTGACTTGATCAATGGCTAGAACTAGGAAATTACAGTTGGAGCCAAGAATGTCAGTCAGAGTATACCAGGAGACTCTCTACAGCTCAGAGGGAAAGGACTAATTGGAAAAAAGGGTGCTCAGTGGAATGGGGTTGGGGAGGGAGAGAAAAGAGGATAATGGCTAGAAATATAATCTAATTACAGTATGATCGTGTATTAAAGTTCTCAATTAAAAATGCTTAAAAAGAGCTGGTGTTGCAGTCAGCTTTCTTGTTGCTGGCAGAAAGAATCTAACCCAAAAGCAAGCTGATGGGAGGGAAGGGTTAATTTTGTCTTACAGACTCGAGGGGAAGCTCCATGATGGCAGGGAAAACAATGGCATGAGCAGAGAGTGGACATCACCTTTTGGCAAGCATCAGGTGGACAACAGCAGCAGGAGAGTGTGCCAAACACTGGCAAGGGGAAGTTGTCTATAACACCCATAAGTCTGCCCCCAACAACACACCACCAACGAGGTTCCAATTCCAAATTTGCCATCAGCCATGGATCAGCATTCAGAACACTTAAGTTTATGAGGGACACTGGATCAAAGCACACAGCTGGAGAGATGGTTCATGGGTTAAGGCGCTTTCCTGCAAAGCCTAAGGACTGGAGTTTTATCTCCCAGTCCCCATGTAAAGCCAGATGACACATTTGTCTAGAGTTTGTTTGCAGTGGCTAGAGGCCCTGACATGCCCATTCTCTTCCTCTCTCTTAGCTGCCTGTCTCTCTAAAATAAATATTTTAAATGCCATATATAAATGCCATACATATATGAATTTTGGGACCCACCCAACCACTGGGTTTAGTTGGGTAGGCAGTACTTCCTCACCATGTAAGCAGCTTGAGTTGGGGCTTATGTTATTTGCTCTCTAAGATCAAGTCTACTTTGGATCGTCTTCCTGGACCATCTTATCCAAAGTACCTTCCAGTGATTGTCTGTGGTTCCTTAGTTTCCTCACAAACCTAAGGCACATCTGTGGTGATCTCAGGGTGGCCGCCTGTGCTCGCACATTCCCCTTTGCTCTGGCCAGTCAGCTCAGGAGAGCGGTGGCTATTTTTCCTCTTTCCAGTGCTCTGTGAATGCTCCATAAATATTGATGGGATAATTGAATGACCAAACTGTATCATAAACTTCCTATGAAAATGGACATTTATTGGTTCTTCTTTAATATGAGTTTATTGAACTTGGCCATGTTGATGTTTGGTTGGATAATTCTTTTTAAAATATTTTTATTTATTTATTTGCAAGGAGAGAGAGAATATGAATGGGAATGGGCATGAAAGGACCTCTAGTCACTGCAAATGAACTCCACATGCATGTGTTACTTTATATACATCTGGATGCATCTGGCTTTACATGAATACTGGGGTCTTGAACCCAGGCCATCAGGCTTTAAAATCACGTGCCTTTAAGTGCTGAGCCATCTCTCCAGCCCCATGGGTAATGCTCTTTTGTGTGTGTTATACAGTTTATTTTCATACCACACCACTACTCTCTAGAAGTCAGAGCAGTGCCCACTCTCATCTGCTCCCTACTCCCCCACTGTCCATTGTAAAAACCAAAAATATTTCTAGACATCGCCATGGGCCTCTGGCTGAGGGCTCTCGCTGTTGGTAGAGAAAATTTGATTTAAGCCTAAGTGGTGCAAAACAGACATAGTTTTAGATTATGTTGTAGAGATAACAGAGTCCTATTTGCTGTCTAAACTCCAGAGGCTCTGGGATAAGGAGCTAATGCAGGTCTGAGCAAGCTAGACAGCTCCAACCTGTCTAGATCCCACAGGGGAAATCTCTCACCGTGTCTCACTTGCCTACAGCACATGCCCGCCATTAGGAAGACAGACACTGCTCACTCTGAGGAAACCATCTTCACTATGGACAAAAAACATTGTTTTGTCAGCTGGGTGTGGTGGCTCATGCCTTTAATCCCAGCACTCGGGAGGCAGAGGTAGGAGGATCTCCGTGAGTTCGAGGCCAGCCTGAGACTACAGAGTGAATTCCAGGTCAGCCTGGGCTAGAGCGAGACCCTACCTCGAAAAACCAAAAAAAAAAAAAAAAAAAAAAGACAATGTTTTGTGCTTACAAATTATTTCACTTAGAAATGCACAAATGACTCAGTTTTTAACCTTCATGCCCTTACTTATGGAATACTAATTTGAATGCCCACACAGTTAATCACTGTTACTTTATGATTCTTACCTTATTAGCCATCATGCTGGAAAGAAAGAATTGAAAGGAATAGGATCATTATTGCCTTATGTAAGATTCCGGTTTTCCATCCTGAGAACTGAATTCGCATTACCAGAAATAGATTCTCTCTTCCTTTCTTTGCCTCCTGTCCTCTTTTCCTCAAATGCACCAAAGAAACAAAGAAACAAGAGTCAGTATCCTGTGTCTTTTCTATTCTGAGCTCAAACAGAACACATTCAGGATGCATGGACTCTGGACTGTCCTGTTGAAAGGAAACGGCAATGCTCTGAGCAAAAAATAACCACCAAGGTTTTGGTGTATTTTTTATGGGTCAGACAGATTCTGGAGTTGGGATATACATAACTTGTCTTGAGATGTTAACAACATGACAGACACCTATGATAAGTTCTTGGAACCAAGGGTGTATTAATTTCTCTAAATGAATTAATAATCCATTCAGAAAGGTGTAATGGGGGCTGGAGAGATGGTTCACTGGTTAAGGAACTTGCCTCCAGAGCCTAGGGACCAATGTTCAATTCCCCAGTACCCATGTAAGCCAGATGTGAAAAGTGGCGCATGCACCTGGAGTTCGTTTGCAGTTGCTAGAGGCCCTGGCATGCATGTACTTTCTCTCTCTGTCTGCATCTCTCTGCTTACAAATAAATAAATAAAACATTTAAATTTTTTTAAAAGGTAGAGTGTCAGAATTAAAAAAAAAACACTTTGGGGATTTATTTTAAGAAAGGTAACCTGCCACGTGCTTTGCCTAATTTGAAGGTTGTGGTGTTGTAGAAGTTTGAGCCTACACCCTCCAATGAACGCACCTAGAGAGCTTGATGGAGGTTTTAGCTAGAGAGCCCAGCTGCTATGGTGTGACCAGCACAGCAAGAGGAAGGGGTATCTTCCTAGCTAACCAGATCAGTCTCCATCAGTAATGTGACAAATACCAAGTCACATTCATGAATCTGTTTTTATTAAGCAAGCCACCCAGGCTGGGTTTACCTTATTTGTGCCAAATGAAATGAAATCCTTCCTTTCAGACACTTTGTGGCTGTTTGAATCAGCTGTCCCCCATAGACTCAGGTAGATCAAATGCTTGGTCCCCAGCTGGTGGCAATTCTGGAGGTGGAGCCTTGCTGGAGGAAGTGTGTTGTTGGGATGGGCTTAGGGGTGTTCCAGTGCAGCTTGCCCTGGCCAGAGCTCAGCTCACTCTCTTGCTGCTGTTCTTCACCTGTTGTGGCAGAGATGTCTAGCCTCTGCTCCTGCCATGATGAAGCTTCCCCTCGAGACTGTAAGCCGCCAAATTAAACCCCTACCAGCTGCTTTTGGTCAGGTGTCGGTCCCAGCCACGTGAAGGTAACCACAACACATTTCAGGAGAGCTGACCTCCTGGGTGCAGAGTCACATGTTGGTGAGCAGGGATAGAGATAATGAGAAGCAGTCATTTGTCAGGTGGGACACAATAGAATAATGTGGACAGGAGAAAGGACTATAAGCCATGCAGGTCCAAGTTACTGTTTTATTTCTGGACCTGAAGAGAAAACAGAAAACAATTTCTTGCCAATTCAGGATGGTGAAGCACTCTAAAATAGTTATCCATGTGTTTCAACAGCTTTCTACACCAGTAAATACTGGGTTAGAGTAAGTAAGTTAGGAGGAAGGAGTCAGGCTCTGGAGAACATGTACAACTCCAGCTTCCTAGGGGGAAAGTCACTTGTGCTTCATATATACCTTATATACATTGCCTATGTGATAATATAAAATTTCAATAATTCTATGCATGAAACAAAGCTTCCTGGCACGGATCTTTCCAGTGGCATCATGTCATCCTTTAAAAGATTTACATGTAGCTAGTCATGGGGGCACACACCTTTAATCCCAGCACCCAGGAGGCAGAAGTAGAAGGATCACTATTCATTCGAGGCCAGCTTGACTACATAATGAATTTCAGGTCAGCCTGGGCTAGAGCAAGGGCTTACCTTAAAAAAAATAAAAACAAAAGTTTCATATTTAGAATTTTAAAAAATATTTTATTTATTTTCAAGCAGAGAAATGAGAGAGAGAGAAAGAGAGAGAGAGAGAGAGAGAGAGAGAGAGAGAGAGAGAGAGAGAACCAGGGCCACCATCTGGCTACTGGGGAATTGAACCAGGGGCTTTAGACACTGGAGGCAAGTGCCTTAACCACTGAGCAATCTCTCCAGCCACCTTATATTTAGATTTTAAGACTTATGATGCATAACTTATAGTACTAACCCACAACCAGCCAACTAGCCATTTAAATTCTGAAATACAAGCCTCAATTTTGTTTTCCTGGGAGTTTGTAACATTAGTTTCATTTAAAAACATGGATTGTCTATATCAAATGTTGGTCTATCTGATTTCCTCCTTGTAAAGCTCTCTTAGCAGTTCATCATTACCACTGTAAATTTGAATAATGAAAACTCTCCCCCTTTGTCTCCCATGGGAGAAAAAAAGGGCCAGCTGAAGACAAAAATGTCAGGATCCTGATCCCTCAGCCCTGCCTGTCTCTACAGGTCTCCAGATCCCTTTGGAGAAGCTTCCAGGCCAGACAGGAACCCAAGAGCTGTTTTCCCAGCTCCTCGAGCCCTTTGTTCAGGGTTCTTCTGTGCCTCCCTTGAGCAGAGACCACACTTGCTCATCTTCTCATGAAGCACGTGTACCTGTCTGCATCGGGTCTCTTCCCTGCTGCTGCTGCTGGGAGTCCATGTCTCACCACACTGCACACGGCCTCTGCAGACCACAGTGATCCTCATGGCTTCGGAATTCACACAGATGCAAATGCTCCTCCCAGAATGGACAGATTTTAAGTTCCATCCAGATACCTCTCAATTTGGTCATGTTGAGGCATCAGGGAAGATATCCAGGGGTAGGTAGCCTCTTTATGGTACCACCTAATTGCCACACAAGCCTAACTGGCCATATGGGTGTTTTCTGACTCTTTTCCACCCTGAGCCCCTATTCCTGTTCTTTAAGAAGAGGAGAGAGCATTTCACTGTCAAGCACCACGGGGTTCTGAGTTTTTCCATAGACTGTGAGATCCTTAATGATTTTCTTCTTGGGGGAGGGATAGGGCTTGCAAAATCTGACACCCCAGGTTCGATTCCCCAGTATCCACATAAAGGCAGATGCACAAAGTGGCATATGCCACTGGAGTTAGTTTGCAGCAGCTGCATGCCCATTCTCTCTCTCTCTCTCTCTCTCTCTCTCTCTCTCTCTCTCTCTCTCTCTCTCTCTCCTATCTCTCCCTGCTTGCAAATAAATGAATAAAACTTTTATTAAAAGATTGTCTTCTTGGGCTAGAGAGGTGGTCAACGGTTAAAGATGCTTGCTTGCAAAGCCTGCCAGCCCATGGAAAGCCGGATGTACCAAGTGGTGCATTCATCTGGAGTTCATTTACAGCAGCAAGAGGCCTTGAAATGTCCATACTTTCTCTCTCAAATAAATTAAATTTTTTTTTCAAAAAACTGCCTTGCTTGTTATAGACATTTGATAAACCCTACTTGTTATCCTCTGCTTCTCTCCCTCTCTTCCTCCCTTCCTCTCTCCATCCCTCCATCTCTTCTTTCTTCCCTTCTCCCTCCCTGTCTTCCTTCCTCCCTCCCTCCCTCCCTCCTTCTCTCCCTCCCTCCTTCCCTCCCTCCCTCCCTCCCTTCCTTCCTTCCTTCCTTCATTCCTTCCCCCTGTACTCCCATCACTTACGAGTCCTTGACTGTTAGTTGTGTCCCACAGCAACTCCTGACCTGCCTCCACCAAGGTTCTTGAGCAATGTGTGCAAGGTTCTGTTCCACTTTGTTTTTTGGGGGGGTCTGCCAAAGGCTAAGAGCCATAGCTAGCAAAAGCAGATCAGTCCTCCTAGGACACAGCACACCACACCACTCATCACTCTCCCTTATTCCTGTGCCCTGCATAGATAGATAGATAGATAAACACATATAAATATATACTACCTACCTATCTATCTATCATCTATCTGTCTTCTTCATTCTGTAGCCTAGGCTGGCCTTAAACTCGTTGTTATCCTCCTGTCTCAGCCTCCAAAGTACTTCCACACCTGGCAAGACCTTGGCTTTGTGCCAGGGATACTACA
Source organism: Zapus hudsonius (assembly GCA_004024765.1). Taxonomy (NCBI): domain Eukaryota; kingdom Metazoa; phylum Chordata; class Mammalia; order Rodentia; family Dipodidae; genus Zapus; species Zapus hudsonius. Next base: position 163,427 of record PVHP010000256.1, read on the forward strand.
ATGAAGCATCCACATCCCTGCCTTCAGGAAGCAGAGGGGAAGAAGGAACCAGCCCTTAGAATCACAGCAAGGCCAAGGGCCCGAGCCAGGCTGGAAGAATACAGCACCTTGGACTCTGTTGAGTGTAGACACAGCTGGGTGTACATCCAAGGAGCTGAAACCTTTTAGCAGGGTGGGGAACATACGACCTAATTCTTCAGACGTCTCCGCCTTATAAAATGTGGATAAGCCAGGCATGGTGGTGCACACTTTTAATGCCAGCACTTGGGAGGCAGAGGTAGGAGGATTGCTGTGAGTTCAAGGCCACCCTGAGAAAAGTGAATTCCAGGTCAGCCTGGGCTAGAGCAAGACCCTACCTTGAAAAAAATAAAACATGGATAAGAAATCTCCCTTTGTTGTGCTGTGACAAGACTAATGGTAAAATGTCAGGACATAAGCAAAGACAGGAAGCACAAGAAATGCGGTCTGTGCTTGTGAATGCCTCGGTCATGTAATGATTGTGGGAGAAAAACTGGAACCTCTTGGCTGATCCTCACCTCCATAGGGTGTTGCTCATATAGTGTGGTTGTTTCTATAGTCCACAGCTCACACACTGCAGAAAAGCAGATCTGTGCTCATACCTTTGCAGATATTTCCAAATCAGAAAATTAGATTTTAGAAGGAAAAATCTCCAGATGGTTCCTTTCTTTGGGAGAGGACTAAATATTAGGCATAACACAAAGTTTAAATGTGTAACTTGGAAAGGGTTAACTTTAATCTCTTTGCATCTGTTTGGCTCAGTGGTTAAGGCACTTGCCTCCAGTGCCTAAGGCCCCCTGTTCAATTCCCCAGGACCCACATTGGCCAGACCCATAAGGTAGTGTCCCTGGGGCATTCTCAGTCTCTGTCTCTGTCTCTGTCTCTCTCTCTCTCTCTGCATCTCTCTGCTTGAAAATGAATAAATAAAATCTTTTAAAAAAAAGAAGTAGGGCTGAAGTGAGACCAAGTTATAGAGGGCTTGCCTGGCACTTTTGAGGCCATAGGTTTGATCCTCAGCACAAATAAATAAATAAATAGTAGTATAACGAGATAATGAGGAAGCATATAGGGAACTTCAGGTGATGTCAATGGTTTGGGGGAGCAGAGAGGTCACTTTAACTGTGTGACTGTATGTGACTCTCCCAACTCTAAAATGTGGCTCTTCCATTATTCATTCAATAAACACCCATGGCTTTCTTCTATTTTTAAAAAATATTTTAATTATTCATTTTCTAGCTGAGAGATACAGAGAGAGATAGAGAGAGAGCACACCAGGGCCACACCTTGTGGGTCTGGCTTATGTGGGACCTGGGGAATTGAACCCCAGGCCTTAGGCACTGGAGGCAAGTGCCTTAACCGCTGAGCCATCTCTCCAGCCCTCTATTTTTTTTTAATGAGTCAATTCCTCCTCATAATAATCTGGAAGAGCCTAGTTCTCATGGTCAGGTCTTATAAAAAGCATGTTTGAGTCTGGACTGGTTTCTATAGTTACCGCTCCAACTTTGTAGCGATACCAAGATGGGTTGCTTTCTGCCCTGACTCCCGGTGGAGGGTGACCTACAGTCCCCTACCTCAAGCCATTCATGTCCTGTTGACTCACACAACGAAGCCACCCCAAAGGAGACTGGAGATGGGATTCAGTCAGCTGGCTGGAGGCTCCAAAGCACCAGAACTGGTAAAGCAGATTTACTTGGAAAAGAAATCCCTGTGGCAGCATTGGTAGACCAGGACTCACCTCACCGATGCTGATGATGGGGGAGTGGAAAGGCATGTCCATGTGGAATGAGCAGCCTTACGCAGAAAGCCAGAATTCTGAAGATGTGAGTTTATCATCTTTGCCACCCAGGGGAGCCAGAGATGCGTGAAAATTATACAAGCTGCCACAGCAAAGAGAGAGGTTGTGTTTGACTTTGAACTTAGTCACAGGCACCAAATAGCTGCTATAGCAAAGCAAAGCAAAATAGAAGGCCAGCAGAAAAGGCAAGGTTCTGATCTGCATGCCAGGGAGGTTGTGGGGTGCGTGGGGTTCAGGCTCAGGTGTGTCCATCTCTGCAGGGGATCGGGCTGGCTCTTTCTCTGTCCATCTCTGCTGAACTCTGCTATGGCTCTGCAGTGGTTTCCTTCTCAAAAGTTCCCAAGGTGACATTCTTAAATCAGAAGAGAAGAGTGGGAAGTGACCCAGCAATGGCGCCTGTTGTCATTGGCAGGGGCACCATGGCCCATGCAGGCTCAGGAGTGTTGAAACCCCAGGAGAATTCTTGCAGAGTGGCTACAAATGGCAGTGCAGAGACAGGCCCGAGGGCAAGGAATAAATTCTGGACAACTGGGGAGAAACAAGAAACATCTTAGGCCAGTGCTGGGGGTTCAGTGTGTTTTCCTAGGGGATCACCCAAGCACCCTGAGAGGGAGAGTCATCCGTGATCAGCTCTGTTTTACAAATGAGAGCAAGATTCAGCTCTCAAAATAAGGAATTTCCCTAAGGAGGGCAGGCGAATGGTAGAAGAAAATTTCATGTCCAGCAGGGAAGGGACAGGCCAGGTCCCTAATGCCTGCACTCAAGAGGCAGAGGTAGGAGGATTGATGTGAGTTTGAGGCTAGCCTGGGACTACAGGATGAGTTCCAGGTCAGCCTGGGCTACAGTGAGACCCAACCTCAAAAAAAGGGGGTGAGGTAGGGACTGGGAACAGACAGGTGTGAGGAAACAGGGCGAAGAGTTCCATTAGAGGCAGAGGCTGGTAGAGTGCTGGGCAATTTGTGTGGCATCTGAAACAGAAGAGGCACCAACTCTCTCGTGGGGACAGCTCCCGAGGGTCTGAAGGCTGCATGGACTCCTAACCCAGGAAACCCTCTATCCACTCCAAGCCTCTAGCCTTGCTCAGTGTCCCCACCACTTTCAGAGGGTGGCACTGAGTCCCATGGGTCAGGTCCTCCCTCAGAGGTGGATCAGAAGCCAGCAGGTCCCAGAAGGAGGCTGGGCAGAAAGAAAGGGACTAAGTCCCTCTGGAGTAGTTGATTGAATAGTGAATTTGAGGGCTCTGGAAACAAAGTTGGAATCTCAGTTTCTCCTTGAACTGAGCATGTTCCAGTGGACCTGGGCAACTGGAAATGACATACCAGTCTGAGCCTGTGTGACCTGGAGACAGATGAATGCCGTAACCAGAGGAACCCTGTCCTCACTGGTAAAAAATGTCATGTCTCTGACTGGCTGCCTTTTCCGGCAGGGACAGAGCCCCCGGCTCCATGGTGACGGCTCTCGTGGCATTTGTAGTTCTCCGCTTTCTTTGGATTTTACCTGAGCTTTGAAATCTCATACTGTTTCAGTTCTGCTAAAAAAAAAAAGGGGGGGTGGAAAAAAAAGAAAAAGGGTAAAAAAAGAAAGAGTTTTGTAAACCGTAGTTTTACATGTAGTTTTTAGATGGTGCCAAGTGCCACGTCCTTTCTGCCACAGCCACCGTCGGGAATTTTGTAGAGAACAAAAATCACACAAGAAAAAGACCATTCTAGGTGTCTTTTGCTTCAGATTGTAGTGTGGACATCTGGTGTAGCCCGGCCATCAGGGGGTCCTGCTCAGGCGGGCCTGGGGCTTCTCTCCCCTGTGCTGGTGTCCAGGCATCTCTATAGTCACCGAGAGTCCACTGCTAGGTTCCAGGCTCTGTCCTGTGCACTGGGCACCAATAGGAAATAATACAGACAAAACCCTTGCCCTTGTGAATATTCTGATGGATAAAGTTTTAAAAAGAAACAGCTTAAGGTAAGTGCGGACGAATGGGGGCAGGTGCCTGCATTCGCTTTTACTTGAAATAAACAGAGAACAGAGGAAGTGAGGTATGTGGAGAATGGGAAATCAGAAGCAAAGCCCTGGGGTAGAAACACAGCTCCCCATTAGCAAAGAGGCTGAATGAAGAGGCAAGGATAGATATAGTTCAGAGAGGTATAGAAGTCTGAAAGGGCACAGTAAAGTCTTTTATTGCGAGCAGCAGGAGTGAAATGCTATTTTTAAGCTTATTTGCAAAGCAGAAAGGGAGAGAGAGAATGGGCATGTTGCCACTGCAAACGAACTCCAGATGCACACACCACTTTGCATCTAGCTTTACTTGGGCACTGGAACCAAGGTTGCTAGGCTTTGCATCAACTGCTGGGCCTCCCTGACTGACCTTGCTGATGCTCCAATGCTCCAGGCATTTCAGCAGGATGTTATAATTACCAATTTAAAAAATGCTATACTTATTTTGTTCAAAAATGCTGGTTTGTATTTAATAAAATGGTAATTACATTAAACAACAAATTTCACAAATGTGCCAATACTGCCAATACAAAAACAAAAAAGGAAAGATAGACCCATGAAATCAGTGTAACGTATGTGATTTTAATATGTCTAAGTTATTACCAGCCTGACTCAGTATAAAAGCTATTATTTTTTTAATTTATTGTCCATATTGAATTACAACATTTAGTGGGCAATAAAAGCTATTATTGATGTTGTTCACAAGGTATTAAAATGTTGAACTCCAGTGTGTATTTTAGTATTATAGAGTATCTTAACTTAGAATGGTCACAGTGCAAGAGCTCAATTGTCCTATGTGGCTTACCATAGCACAAGTTCACACTATGGGAGTCAAGGGTAGAAGCTGGGCCACCAGGAAGAATGTTCTCAGAAGACACATTTCACATGGTCCAGGTGAAAGAGAAAGGCAAGGGAAGGTGGGCTTTCCCCTACAAAGAGGAGGGACCCAGGAGCTGGGCTCCTACTCAGGCCTTGGTGGAATTTGCTGGTTTGCTCACCACTGCTCCCTGGAAGCAAAATGGAGAGACTGTACAAGAAAACACAACAGCCTCTCAAGAAACCAGAACCCCTGCTTCCTTAGCTGGTACTTAATATTGTCTCCACAATCCAGGAGCTCTTGACTCCTCTAGGAGCCTCCAAGAAGGCTTCCCCAGCACCCAGGAGGCCCCTCTAGCACCCAGGAGGTCCCTTTAGCACCCAGGAGGCCCCTCTAGCACCCAGGAGGCCCCCAGTACCCAGGAGGCCCCCAGCACCCAGGAAGCCCTTCTAGCACCTAGAACTCTCCCCCAGTGACCAGGAATCTTCTCCAGCATCCAGGAGCTCCCCCACCTTTCTGCCCTGATTGTTCTGTAGAGCTTGGCCACTCTTATCAGCATCCTTGCACATGGGGTGCTTGGGATGGGACCTCAGGGAGTCCTGTCTTCTTCTTCTGGAGGCCAGAATTCTTTTCATTTTGTTCTTGGCTCCTTAACAAGAGTCTAACCACCTCTCCTTTGCTCTCCAAACCCCTGGGTGCAGCACTGAGGACTTTCAAGGGCCTTTGACACTTTTATCTTTGTGCTCCCTTCTCTCCCCCCAAAAAATAAGTAGATAAAAACAAATGTATCTACAAATTCACATATATGTATATACTCACTGATGAATGGGTAAAAAGATAAGTATATTAGGGCTGAGGACATAGCTTAGTTGGTAGAGTTGTTGCTTTACAGGAACAAAGCCCTGGGTTTGATCCCTAGCACTACATAAACTGGATATGGTGACACATATGGTGGCCTGTAATCCCAGCACCCAGGAGGTAGAGGCAGGAGAATCAGAAGTCCAAAGTCATTCTTGGCTGCATAGTGAGTTCCAGGCTGGATGGGTTACATGAGACCCTGTCTCCAAAAGCAAGTGAGTGTATTAATATGCATGCAAATTTTTCTTCAAGATTAAAGCCCCTACTCTGATTTTAAAAGAATTTAAAATTATAATAAAATCCTTTAAAAAAAGTATTTTGAGTCCTAGACACCTTGCCTGCTGGGTCTAATAGGGAATTTGGCCCTTTCCCCACCCATTGACAAAATTACCTTCCCCATCCTTCCTGTGTCCCCCCCTAAGAATCAGCAAGGTGGGTATTTGAGCTCCCCAAACCCTTTATAAATGTCTCTTATATGTGTCTTCAAAGCCTTCTAAGACATGACATCAATTGTGGTGCTCAGGGTCACAATCTCCAGTAAGCTAGGTGTCATCAATAATGTCTTTCTAAGGCCAACTAAGTGTGCCTAGCAGGTTTATGTAAAGACTATCAGATATAAACCCAGCCTAAAAAGAACACGCCACTGGGGTGTGATGTAACCCAATATCTCATCAGCATATAAAATTCTAACAACTATGGACACTCTTATGCTTGTTTCCCTGCGGAAAAGTTAAAGCTGAAAAAATGGAACATGTTCGATTTTTCGTTCCCCCCCACCCCCTTTCTCCATGGCATGAGCAGAGGCAAGTCAGGTGCCTGGCGGGTTCTGGATGCTTTATCCCGTTGCCCAGCCTGGGCAACTGCGCCTTCAATGGCTACAACTCCTTGACAGCCTTCGGTCCTGAAGTAATTCACCCATCATCTGGTTTACTTCCTTGCGGGCAGAGGATGGGAGAGCGTTCCTTTTAAGTTTGTGCATGGTCAGCAGAGTGTGAGCAGAAGGGCCGGCCTCTTGGGGAAAGTCTTTTCAAGACAGTATGTCATTGACCATGGTCTCTCTCCCTGCTTTGTCACCGATGGACAAGCGAAGGTCCTTGCCTATGAGTAAGACAGCAAGTAATGTGAGCGAAATAGGCTGTGTGTGTGTGTGTGTGTGTGTGTGTGTGTGTGTGTGTGTGTGTGTGTGCATGTAGGTATTATTTTAAGGTTCTATCTATTGGAAAACTCCCATAGTTCCTTTCTCCATGTTCAGGTCTTTTTAAAAAATATTTTATTTATTCATTTTCAAGCGAAGAGATACAGAGAGAGAGAGAGAGAGAGAGAGAGAGAGAGAGAGAGAGAGAGAGAGAGAGAGCGCACCAGGGCCACCACCTTGTGGTCTGGCATATGTGGGTCCTGGGGAATTGAACCGGGGCCTTAGGCACTGGAGGCAAGTGCCTTAACCGCTGAGCCATCTCTTCAACCCTGTTCAGGTCTCTTTTCTCTTTTTCTAAAGTTCCTGGTGATCAACCTAAAACATAGGAATGTAACAGCGTGTGAGGTTGCAATACTGTTTACCCACGCTCGGTGCCCTGCTTGCTCCGTCTTATGATGGAACACCCCCTCAGCTGTAGTCGAAATCATGCTCTCCAGAAGTTTATCTCTTGGAAACTAAACGTTGATTACGGTGTGAATGTGAAATGTCCCCCATAGTCTCGGGTGTTTGACGCTTGGTCTCCAGTTGGTGGGTGCTGTTTTGGGAGGTCGTGGAATTTCCAGGATGGGATCCTAGCTAGAGGAAGTGAGTTGCTGGGGACAGGTCAGTGAAGTGATATCAGCTTCTGGTTCATGTCCCAGCTCTATGCTGCCTGGTCTGCCAAGATGTGAGCAAGCGTGTGCCACTAGCTCCTGCCATGATGTCTGGAGCTTCTCCAGCTGCCTCACCCCCATGCCTTCTCTGCCATGATGGGCTATGTCCCATGAATCACGAGTCAAAATAATCCTCTCTTCCCTTATTAGTTTCTACTAGATATTTTATCACAAGGACAAGAAAAGTAATTAATGCAGTCCCCAAATCATATGCTAAGGGCATTAGGATTAAGATTAAGGTGACGAAGGAGAGGCCTCAGGATCACATTGATAGGTAGCTTTAGAAAAAGAAGAGAGGCTGGGCTGGAGAGATGGCTCAGTGGTTAAGGCACTTGCCTGCAAAGCCTAGTGACCAAGGTTTGATTCCCCAGTACCCATGTAAAGCCAGATGTTCAAGGTGGCACATACATCTGGAGTTTGTTTGCAGTGGCTGGAGGCCCTGGCGTGCTCATTCTCTTCTCTCTCTCTCCCTCCCTCTCTCAAATAAATAAATATTTTAAAAAAGGAAGGCTGGGCATGGAGCTCTGTAGTAGAGCACTTAGCTGGTACATTCTGGATTTGATCCCGGCACTTCAAAGAAAGAGAGCAAAAGATCAAAGGAAAACAGAGACCGGAGCTAACATGCTTGCTCTGCCTTGCATGTGGTCCTCTGCCATGTTGTGACCTAGCAGCTGGAAGCTCTCACCAGATGCCGAGGGATGTTGGTTTGGGTCCCTGCCTGTAGAACTGAGCCACACAAGCATCTCTTTACACATTATGCACCCGGCAGTATTCAGTTACAGCAATAGAAGAACGAAGGCCCTTCTTGCTGCGCTTATGTGGGGCCATGCAACTTCCATTGACCAGTGAAATGTTAGAAAAATGCTAGGTTTCGTCCCTCTCTGCTAGGACTATTAATGTCCCAGGAAGGAACTTCTCTGTCATCATGGATGAGTCCTAAAGTCAGGATGACATAACAGAGCCACTCCTGATACTCGCACAGTGAAAGGGAACAATAAATCCCTACTATGTAAGCCTCAGAGTTTCAGGTTCATTCACCACGGCAGCCCAGCACAGCCTAACCTGACAGATAAATAACACCACAATTTTCAAAACCCTAGTAAATCACAGAAGTATTACCCTGAATGGGGAAGAGGAATCTTCAAACCTTTCCCTTCCTACAGTTGATGGAATACCTACCCCATCTGTCTCCTGGTCATTCATTTCAGGAGTACCTCCACAGCAGAAGGTCCTGCTGACCTGATCAATTCCATTCCAGAGCTATGTATCAAGAAATTTGCTACTTGTCAAAAAGAACAGACAGGACAGGCCTGGAGAAATGGCTCAGCTGTTAAGGCAGTTGCCTCCAGTGCCTCTAGTGCCTCAGGACCCGGGTTCAATTCCCCAGGACCCACATAAGCCAGACCCACAAGGTGGTGGCCCTGGTTTC